>JAWWML010011783.1:0-28301 GCA_035047165.1 Ormyrus rosae | reverse complement strand
ATTGTTTAAATTTTTAAAATCTTAATAGCAATATTGAATTAAAGTTAGGGTGCCCGTAGTGCCCGACCCTCCCCTATGTAAGGGACTATTTTTATATATATTTTATAGAAATGTTTAATGGGTACCGTCGTTATGTCTTGACGACTTTTAACGACTAAAATTTAATGTTACTTTTCCAATTTATAATATTATAAATTAATTATACTAGTGACATCATGCGCGCTTTATTTATAATAATATGAAATTTAAAAACTCAACATAAATTATAGTACACTTACAATTGTTTTTATTTAATTCTAATCAGAAACCACACAAAACTTTCTTTTACATGTAAGTCATGTAATCAATAAAAATTTTATCCAAGCATTTTCTTATTATTAACGTAATATTTTTATTTATTTTTATTTTTATGTGCAATATAATCAATTGTTTTAAACAATATGTTTTCAAGTTCTTTTATTTAATATATTTATTATTATTTACTATCTACGATACTTCGACTTACCTTTGACTTTCAATTTTTTAATTTTTTAAATCTAAATAAACCAGAAATTAGACACAAAGTCCTCCACGACAGTTTCGAACATATTGTCAACACATGCTCTAATTAAGTCAGGTTAGAATCTTTCTACAGTCGTATTTCTTACGTATAAAATTATTTATCAAATTATCAATAATCATAGATAATCGTAAAAAAAACATTATTAGATGAATTACGTATAAGGTATTGTACTCTTTCAAAAATAAAAATCTAGAGACAAAACTTTGAATTTCCACACTTTTTTCATGCTCAACCAACCACATTTTTTAAAGAAAACATTATGGATAATGTAAAAATAATTAAAAGTGGACCTTATACGAGTTTATAAAGCATACAGTGTGCCAACTTTATCGATGGTAGAATTGAAATTTTGATGTTAAAAAGTGTACGTGTGTTAATTATAATATATTTTAATATTATCTAGGTAGTGGAGGCTTAGAGGTCCAGAAATGGAATTTGACTGTAACGAGAGTCAAATTCATGATCAGACGAGAATCTGGACGAAGCGGACATATCTCAGGATCAAGACAGCGTTAGGGTCTGTGGCTGTACATATCATCTCTATATGTACCAGCGATAAGTCTCTGTGAGTTTCATGAGAATCCATGACCCGAATGTCATATGTTCTTCTTGATAGTAGTATATTAAGATATTAATGTGAAAAAAGTGATTCTTGCACGAGTTCTTATAGCAAAATTTTGTTTCAAATTTTTTTCAACTACTTAACAAAGCATATTATATTTTAATCTAAATCAATTAGGATTGAAAATTGATGTCATTATATTTCTAGAAATTAAAAAGCAAAATTAATGAGCAAAATTTTTAATTTTAATTTAAGAGTTATTTATTAAACGCTCTAGGATTTCTCCCCGGCTTCTACATACATTAATTTGGTTTTGAATATAAAGATAATGAATAATAATTTAACAATTTTTCTTGTGTATGTGGTATGTACATGTGTATAATAAATATGTGTTAGAGTGTGCATGAATATTTGTGAGTGTGTTTGTGCATATGCGTTTGTTTATAAAGATCTACATAGAGAATTCGAATTGACATTATTCTTAATTGCTTAGGCAAAATTAGTGAGTAATAACTGGAAAATACAAACTTTTATTATCTTATTTATCAACAAGGGGAGAAAGTAAACTATTTCTAGCGAGGGTGAGGTAAGCTGCTCGAGTCAGAGTCGAGGGCGATGAAGGCACCCGAGACAGAAACGAGTGCTGGAAACCTTACGCGAGTCTGAAATAGCTATTCTTCCCGTGTTAGACACCGTTTTTT
This sequence comes from Ormyrus rosae, assembly GCA_035047165.1. Lineage (NCBI taxonomy): Eukaryota > Metazoa > Arthropoda > Insecta > Hymenoptera > Ormyridae > Ormyrus > Ormyrus rosae. Next base: position 26,476 of record JAWWML010011783.1, on the reverse strand, counting down.
TTTCAACGAAGGCATAAAAAGTCCTCTTTCGGTGTTAGAAACTTAAGTAGATGATCGTGCATTTCAAATCGTGCACAGAAATAAAAAAAAAATTTTTTTTCAATTATAAAAATTAAAAAATGTGACTTTGTTCTCCGCTGAAAGCGAGGAAAAGTCTTTTTTTTCTTAGGGAATAACGTTTTTCCCCGCTTGGACAAACAATTTTGTCAAACGTTTAAAATTCGCGATTTTCTTTACTACTTTGAGGGCCATTTCATGCCTGAGTTGGGAAAAATATTTTTATGCTTTATACTTATAGTTCCGCTGAATCATGCATTTAACATTTATAAAATTACAATAATTTAAAAACGTGCATTGTATATAAAAAGTGATATTCTTCTGAAAGTACTTTTAATAAGCATGAAATAAAAAACAACTAGTTATTGTAGCCTAAATTGAATTATTTATTGGCGTTTTACCAGATTTAGTAGCTCTTATCAAAGCCGTAAAAAATTCAATTTACAATAAAAAATTTTAAGAATTTTCTCGATTCCCAAGATGTTTTATTGTAAATTGAATTTTTTAATGCTTTGATAAGCGCCACTAAGTTTGACAAGAATGATGTCAAATAAATTAATTTAGGCAGCAAAGGATAATTATTTTATTATTTTACATTTTTCCAAAAATTTCATAAAAACTAATAAGGAGAGTATAAGACATTTGGGTAATAGATTTTCCTATAACTTTGGAATACGTTTTCTATTGTTAAAATATGAAGAAAACCGCGTCCATTCGGCCTAACGCTCGATTTTTCAAAAGTTGTGCTCTTTTAGCGAAAATCTAAGAAAAATCGATTTTTGTTTAATCACGTATAACTTCTTAACTATTAATGGTACAGTATTTTAACTATTGGCATTCAAAAAATAAGATCAAACCCTATCGATTAAAAATAATTACATCAAAACATCTTTATTTATTCAAAAGTTATAGTCAAACAAAGAATGACCATTAAAATTAGGCTAAAATTGCATAAGTAGATTTTTTATATTATTTTAATGGTCATTCTTTGTTTGACTATAACTTTTGAACAAATAAAGATTTTTTGATGTAATTATTTTTAATCGATAGGATTTGATCTCACCTTTCGAGTGCTAACAGTTAAAATACCGTACCCTTAACAGTTGAGAAGTTATACGTGATGAAACAAAAATCGATTTTTCTTAGATTTTCGCTAAAAGAGCACATAACGTTTGAAAAATCGAGTGTTAGGCCGAACGGACGCGGCTTCCTTCATATTTTAACATTAGAAAACATATTCCAAAGTTTCAGGAAAATCCATTACCTAAATGTCGTACACTCTCCTTGTAAGAATAATTAAATAACTTGTCTCCATGAATACAAGAGAAGCAAACTCACAGCAGAATGATAGAAAATAGCAAAAACGGTCGCAGATTTATATGTAGCAACTTTATGTAAATCTAAGACACGAGTTTATGGAGATATTATGAATGACTTTAGTTTTTGTCGAATAAAAGACCCAGGCAATACATCTTGAACAATTTTAGCAATTTCAAATTAAACAAAAAAAGAACAGCATAGTTAATATTAGACCCTAATTTTTCTCTTCTCCCAGAAAGCAACAGTAGATCATCAAAGAAAGAAGAAGCTACATTTCAACTATCCCCAATACGTCCCTTAGTTAAACTATCAATTATCAGCAAAATAGTCGGTGCTTGTCCCTCAGTGGCATTCAGAAATCGGTTCTGCCGCGCAAGCTAGTTTTCAAGAGTGAGAGAGACAAAAAACTGCTCACGGTATCGAGACCGAAGCTCTTTGGAGCTGCAAGAGGTGGGAGGCAATGTATAAGAGTCGCGCAAGCACCGATCCTCGACACCACAGTCGCTCAAACATGTTTAAGCTGCGGATAGTCTTCTGCCTTTTGGCCGTTTGCGCTCTCGCCCAAGGTAAATAAATACACATTTTTAACAAGTCGCCGGCTTGTTCGCTTCAAAATACTTGTTCGTCGGAGGATATTTGAAAAATTGAAATTGATATAAAGACGTTCTAAATAGCGAAATCACGTATTCTCGTGGTACGATAGAAGTTAAAATGACAATTTAAAGATTACTGTTTAAAAAAAAAAAAAACTAGCTCCATTTTTTCTACTTTACTACTTCTGGCCATCACTTTTTTATGAAAAGAACCGCCTTAATTCAATAACTAATCACATTGAGTTTTAAAATGCTTCACTATTTCGGGCCATCACTTTTTTAAAAGAGGATTATTGCGACTATTAAAATTAGTTTGTTATTAATGCATTTGGATATTTTTAGAAACGTTTTTTAATCTATATTTTGGATTTAAAATCAGCCTTTTGAACAAATCCTAATTTTGTAGTTACGCTTATTTACTAAATTAAAGTTTAAGTAGTCATTGTACGAGTAATGTTTATTGTTTTGCATAAATTAACTTTTCCACTTAATACACAAATGGAAAAAAATAGTTTTTAGTATATCCTGTTCGATACCGGTAATACCATTGATAAAATCTTTCCTTATTAAAACTATTATATTATAACTTAAGCTTAAATTTAATATTTAATTAATATATAAATTTATCTTCCCGTTTGAAAAAATAATTTTTCTAGTGATCAGAATGTATTAAAATCATTAAAAATTAAACTTTCTAAACGTAAGTGCATTTACTATCCAGACAATTACTCTGTACTTGAAAATACTTCTCATCTTTCTTGTGCATAGAAATAAGTAAATTGAATTTTTCAATTTTTATTTTGCAGCCTTCCAACCGCGGAAGTATGAGAGCAGCTTAGACGATGTAAGTGTTTCGAGCAGTTCGTCGTGCAGTTCATCCAGTTCATCCGGCGAAGGTGGCAAGACCCAAACCAAAACCAAGTCCTTCACCAAAGGGCTTGCAACCGCTAACGCCGATGCTACTGCTTTGGATAATTGTGGTAATTTAATTTCGGAATTTTTTTTTATGTTTAACATTTAATTGATATTTTTTAACTATCATAGAGAATGTAGAAACGTAAAAAGGACATAATATTATTAATAGAAATGCATTTTTATACTATAATAATATAATAGGTAAATTTATTTATTTATTTTAATGCATTGCGTTAATAAATTTGAATTGTTTTAGTCGAATTAATTTTAATTTTAATTCAGATTTGAATTGATAACATTTGCAGCTTATGTGATGAAATAAGGTATCGTATTTACTCTTATTTAATTGTATATTATATTATCGAGCAGTTCAACAAATTTTTAAAGTATAAAAGGGGTTTAACATTGGAACTGGCAGTAATTTTAAATGACTTAAAATGATACTCGACAAGGCCTCCTACAAGGCGCTTTTGGAGCCTCTCTATTCAAATTCTCACCAAAACTTAATACAACTCAAACACCTCAGAAATACAAAAAAATAACCTAAAAAAACTTTACATAAAATCAAGAAAATATTCTTTTAAACATAATAAGACTAGAACAATTGTCTACAACAATGACACTGTCTACAACAAATTTTCAAACTCTGGCTTTGGCAGCGAGTGGTTCAAAGCAGTCTTACTGTAAAAACTTCATGTAAAAACCGCTGCCAATTCATTTGCACTTCGTTTCCTAATGTATCGTTCCAATATTATCTCCGAATTCGTTAAAAATAATCGATTTCAACAACATAATTTTAAACTATTCTATATTTAATTACGTATTTATTTTTGTATTATTATTTTATTTTTCTATGTCCATTTTAGAATTTAATGAACAGCAAACAAAATTTAAATCAAAATTTTATTACTGGAATATTTATAGAAAAGACAACGTATTCTAAGAAGCAGAAAATTAACGAAGTTCTTGTCCTTGTATTTTCCAGACAATTCTAAAGGTAACAGTGGAGGCGGCGCTGCACCAGGCAAACCAGTTATTACTCCAGCCGTGCTACCAAAGACCAACCAACCTCCCGGCGGTGCCGAGCCCCTGCTAAAAAACCATAACGCTAAGAAATTGTAGTTGGTTCAACAGAATTTACTATGTTGAATATATACAACAAAAAAAGCTGTTATGTTGACAGCGCTGCCTTTGATTGAAAAAAGGCATCGTTGGGTTAACAGACGCTCTGTTAAAACAGCAAAGTTACTGTTAAAATAATGAATTTTGAAACTTTTAAATGAAAAGATCAATTTTGTTAAATTAATAGAGATATTGTTGGTTTAACAGAAATTCACGTTAATTTAAAAACAAATTTTGTTCATTCAAAGAAGGTATCGTTGAATTCACAGACGCTTTGTTAAAACAATAAAAAAAATAAAGTTACCGATAAAATAATAAATTTCGTAATTTTGAAACAACAAAAATTAATTTTGTTAAATTAAAAAATACATTGTCGATTTAATATGAATTTACATTATATTAAACAAAAATCTTTTGATTCAATATTATTTCAATGAATTTCAGGAGTTTTTATCGAGCCGTCACATAGTGCTGACGTGTTTACAAATTCGCGCGAGCAAACACTTAATTTCGTGAATTTCGTATTTGTGTCGGTCTGAAGGTTCGCTCTGCCGTTCAAGAAATCCCCCTGCTACCGTTTTCACAAAATCCGAAATAATCGATTTAAAAAGTAAAAATACACCTAGAGTTTCTTACTTAAATCTTATCCAACAATTAACGTTTCCTACGAGAGAGCAAGCAATAGTTGTTGACTCAATCGATGGAGTTACTATTTCAGAATATATCACCGAATTATATAAAGTTACCGATCCGCAAAATATTAAATGTATTTCAAGAATCTCCAATGGTCGTGTGTGTGTTTATTTAAACACAAAAGAAAATACTGATAAACTTATCATAAATCGCACGAGCATAACGATTGGCTTCCATATTCTGGAAATCAGGCCTTTAATGTTAAAATCAAAAAGAATTCTACTCTCAAATGTTTGTCGTATTTTACCACATCAGGTGATAATCCAAGAACTTGGAAAATTAAACATGCGAACAACCTCACAAGTGCCGTGTAAGTTGGAATAAATGAAAGCGGTATCTCTCATATTTTCAGTTTTCGTCGGCAGGTCTACATTGAACCGGAGGATGGCCCTTAAAATACCTTCGATAAAAATATCGTTTGATAGAACTGACTTTTGGATATACCTCCCTACCTACGATAAAGTTACTTGTTTCATCTGTAAAGAAGGAGGCCATGTAGCCAAGTTTTACAAAAGTACAAGCTCTACCAAATTACAAAAAATTCCTACGACATCGCAGAACGAGAAGTCAAGTCAGGAATTTCCCTCTTTGGTTATTCGCGAACCCTCTCCTGAAGCAAATGAAGCCTCCAACACGACAGCTATCCACGATATCGTCTTCCTGTGATCCTAATACTGATATGAAATATGAATTTTTTACTGATGTTATTAAAACCATCAAATTAAGTACTCCTACACGCAAAAGAATTCAGCAAGTTCAACCGTCTCATGCAGTAAGGGTGGAAAGCGGGGTCCCGTCTCTCCCCTTCGCAGCCTAATACGAACTCGACATTTTGTTAACGTTGTACCTTAGTTCTTTGTCAAACTCCTGGTCAGCAATTCACAGCTGGGCACATTTTAATTCCTTGATTGTTTTTCTATAAAACTATCGCTGTTTTAACTGAATCCCTACAAAAGAATCTCTGCCGTTGCAAAAAAAAAAAAAAAACATTTAAGGCAAAGAAAAAAGAGCATTTTAGAAATTTTGCGTCTAATTTAAATATCTGAATTAATCCAAAAATATAAAATATTAAAAAAGTTTTGTCAAAATAAAACTATAGTCATCTTTCTCAAATTTGCAAATAACCTACCCCACCATAAGTCCAATCTAATTCAGAAATTAATCCTAAGGCAAATGAATTTTTCGACTATATCCTTTCAGTTTTTCAGAATTCAATATCGCACTAACCAATAAAAAAATTCTTAAGAATTTACCCACTACATTTAAACGTCTTCTACTAGATAAGTTTAATGAAATTCACCTTAACCTTTAGAGGGCCGGGATTGAAGGGGTACATCGCCCTCAAAAAACTAATAGAAATGGTATCTAATATCAAGGATTGATCATGGGTATTGTGTTGGACTAAGGTTGCGCCACAAACTTTTGCGCTTACATTAAGTTTATCACCCATATGATATATTTACGCAAACTCACTCAATAACGACTTTAGAACAGTCTACAAAGGCGTCGCATAAGGAGGGTTCTCAGCCCTCTCCTTTATACGTATATTTTAATTTGGAAAAGTCTCGTTGGCCATGCTATCGTGCCAAAACGTAATTTTTTTTACGCAGGTATGTCTCGAATATCACTTCAAAATAAATATATCCAAAAACATAAAAATGTCTCAATTTGGTGATGGCATGTGCCTATATATTATTATATTAAATGTAAAAAGGTACAAGTGGGGGCAAGACGCTATTTAAAAATCTTGCAATACCATCGACAAAAATCTATTTCAACTCGGTTTAGATCTTGAGCTATAGAAAACTTCATTTGTTCATTTTAACAAAAAAGGAATATTACCTGGAGGCTCAGAAATTAAAATTAGAGGCAAAACTATTAAATCTGTTAATTCCGCACAATATATTTAGGTATTCATTTTGATTACAAAATGTCATTTAACTTACATTTAGATTCAATCACAAAAAAATGTTTTAAAGCTGTAAACTTAATTAAATATATCGGTGGCACATCTGATCCGGAAACTATTATACAAAAAAATAATTAAATTTAAATTTAATAAAAATAATTATACTAATTTATACAAAAGCTATGTAAGACCAATAATTGAACGGTAGTTATTATATTATTGTGACAATAAAAACTTCGAGACAACGCTGGAAAAAAAAGTCAAAATATTGTTATAAGAAAAAAAAATAGTAACAGCCGAAGCTAAACTTGTATAAATTGTCAAAGAAAGAATGAAATTCTTATGCAATTGCTATTTAGCTAAAAATTCATCCATCTCAGAATCGTTGATCAAGAAAAATATTGCAAATTATTATAAAATTGTTAAAAAAAAATTATGTAAATCAAACAAATTATCTTTTCAAGTATTGAGTGTACAGAAAGTATTCAGACAAAAAAGACAAATTTAATATTTTTGCTATGACTACAAATCAATATTTACTAGTATTCCTATAAATTTAAAAATCAGAAAACAGTTAAATAAATCTAAAACACCCAATGAATTATTTAAAAAAATCTTTTCTAAAATAGACGCGAACCAAATTTATAAGCAAATTAACTACATGTAGGTTCTGCTTGTACTAGTAAAACGCTTCAGTCTTTACAGCGGAAGCAATTGCTCTCAACGACGCACTAGATATTGCTCTACTAAATAAAAATAAAAATATTTTGATTTTCTCTGATTCTCTTAGTGCACTTTAAAGTCTTCAATCTACACATGTAAATATCAAAGTCAGTGACTACATAATGCAAATTAAAAATAAGTACTTCTGCTTCAATCTAAACAATATTCACGGTACTTCTATTAAATTCTACTGAATTTTATCACATATTGGAGTTGAAGAAAATGAGAATGTCGATTATTGTGCCAAAGTTGTCGCTGATTCGCTATGTAGATGCTGAGATTAAGCTCACTGATCTATATGACACTTTAAAAAATCAAATGCATAAAAACAATAACAATACTCTTACAAATCCGAACAACGGCACTGGCAAATTTTACTTTAAATATTATTATAAACTTGAGTCATGCGATGCGACATATAATTATAGTTGTAATACAGATGAGCGTGCGTGAGCATAAAAAAATGGAAAATTAATAATAATATATAATGAAAAATAAAATAAACAATTAAAACAAAAGATAACGGAGCTAAACAAGCCGGTGGGTACGGAGCTGGACAACGAATTAAGATTAAGATTCGCAATTGTTAAAACTTTTTCAAAATAATTAAATTTTCTTAAATTTAATTTTCGTAAAAATTAGAATTTTAATCTATCAAAAAGCATTCCTCAATAAAAAAATCCAAATCCATAAAAAAAAACTGCTAAAACCCTATCTGAATCCTCACTAATACCGTCTACCTTAAAAAGCGAAAAGTTTCCTTTTCCTCCGCGCAAAGTCCGACAGAACCATTGCTTATCAAGGAGAAGGTCGCTATCGCTAATCAGTATCGCTTATTCCCCGATAAAAATCGCATTACTCCCCGGGTCGAAATGCCTGGAAACAAACCCTTTCTAAATGCAGCGGCGTATCGGGGCGCCATCGTATTCAGGCACGCGGCCGATAGTCGGGCGCAATTAATTCAACCTAATGGAAGATAAGAGCGGGACACGGGGAGAGAGGTACAGGAGAGGGAAAGACACCGCAGCCGAGATACGCCGGGAGAGGAGAAAGGTCGCGAGGAGGTGCGTGTCGAGCCGAGATCGAGGCCTAATTAATTCGGAGGCGGCGACGAGATAAGGGACGCTGACCCCGTTTATGAGCTGGGCTCTTGAAGCTGCGACTCACTCAAGAAGAGAGTTGGGCTAAGGCAGGTGGCTTGTGTACGTCGATAAAAAATTGATTTAGAAACTGATATTAATACAAAATCAGTATGCTCTTCTTATTTAATTGTACATTTGTAAATCTTACGAAAAAAACTGTAAGATGCTATGGGGCGTAAACATCATGCAAATTAATTTTTCTTGCGCATGATATGCCGTTGATTCCGCTGAAATATCGTGCCAAATTAAAATCATTTTATTCATTCAGACGGAAATTGAAAGGCTGCGAGTATCTCAATTTTATAAAACGACGATTTCATGTTTCGAGCAGTATTCGATATTAAAATAATAGTTTACTAAAATTTTAAATTTAAAGTACATTTATTTAGCTTCAAAGAAGAAAATTTTCAATTAAAAAATTGTATTTTACGCTGATACATTTATAAAATAATTTGCAAAGAGTAAATCGTTTTAAAAAAATGATTGAAATAAAGAACTGACCTTATTTCAGTAATTCGCCTCTTCAAAATTAGAATCCCTTTTACATTCAAGATGACAAAGGACCAGGTCGCAATTGAATTGCGTCGCAACTCTCTCCGCGCCACCAGCGACACGTCCAATATTGTCTGGCGACATTGACCGCTGGTTTATCGCACAAAGCCGGCAATTCCACGAGCACCAAGAGACATCACCGAAACGCGCTTCGAAAATGACGCAATCAGTCATCCTCGCCGCTCTCTACATTCAAAAGCCAATTCACGAGCACAAAAGACACGAGCCAAAGTCGTCTCGATTATTGGATTAATAAAGATCGCTATCGCCAAGTATCGCGGAGGGCCGTAATTGAGTTTCCGAGACTCCTCTTGCGTATATACTCTTTGGAAGCTTCTTTTTTTTTTACTCCTCGCAGCGTCTCAATCTGTCTTTAATTGGCGGTGCTTTTTTCTCCCGCGCGGCTTTATTTGACTATTACGCAGCCGCGGGAGAGGCTGATGTGTTTTAAGCCGATTACCGCACGGGGGGATGTGACAGATTTTGTAACGACTTAATGGATTAGATTTCGGTGCGCCGATTAGATTTTCGTATTTTGACAGCGTTGGGTAATATTTATGAAGAGATCTCGGATGATTACGTCGGCTTGGATCGGCGTCAAAGTTATTTAATAAACGGCGTTCGAATAAACTTTATTTATTCTAACTATATTAGTGTCGCTTGTTTTATTTTGTCGGAGGGTTTTCTTGTTCTGAGAAGTAATTTATTGAAAATGAAAGTACATTGGAGGAGATTGCATTTTTCTTACTATTTTGTAATAACTACTTTTAATCTTACGAGTATTAATTTGTTATCTGCTTTTCAAAATTTAATTTATGATAGTTGCTTTTAAGATTAGGTTAAAAAGATAGAATTTAAAAGAACATAATAAAATAATTTCAATAATAATTTTAAATTTGAAAAAAAATAGTTTATTTAATTTCATTAAGTTTATTTCATAATTTTTTTAACCTTAACCTTTAAAGAACGGGGATCACTTGGGATGATCGATCTCTTTAAGAAAATGCAGAAGATTAGTATCTAATATCGAGGATTACATGTAGGTAAAGTGTCTGTCACGGACCGAGTCACTATAGTGGATTTCCCGTCTTGTAAAGTAAGGCTAATGTACATAATTTTTCGATTTCAAAAAAATTGGATTATTTCACTCATAAACTATCAGAAAAAATTGAAAAACGTACTTGTTAGCTTTGAGTTCATTTATCATAATTTACTATGTTTTTGAAATTCAAGATCGCAGATGGAGTGTAACAAGACGTAATAAAAATATCAATGGAAATATATAATTTAAAAAATTATTGAAATAATATAATATAATAAGAAATCTGATTAAATATTATTATTTAAGCAATTCTAAGATACTTTTATTTTTGAACCACTATAGTGGATTTCCTCTAAAGGTCAAATTTGCTTAAAATCAACTCTCGATTTTTTATTTATTAAAAGTCAGATTAAAACTAAACAATTATTTCTAATAGTCCGGGTGCAGAAGTTGTTTTGTGGCCGATGGAGATCCACGACTCCACCCAAGTGTTTTTTATGTATTTTTTCCTCCTGAACACGAATTTCAATTCAAAACAATTTAATCGTTTCAACCGTTCTCCTGAAAGAACTATAAAATATATTGGCATCCGAGACATGTCAAATGATTTCTTATTTAATAATCCATCTGTTTTTTAAAAATTCAAAAATTTTAATTAGAACGGAAGTTATTGCAAATTTAATGCAAAAAAGTGCGCTTTTAAATAAGGATCGAATCATTTGACATGTCTCGGATGCCAATATCTTATATAGTTCTTTCAGGAGAACGGTTGAAACAATTTCCCCGACCATGTTTCGAACTTCTACCCTCGAAATTCGTGTTCAGGAGGACCTCCATCGGCCACAAAATCCCTTCTGCGTCCGGACTATAAAAATAAATCAATAATTTGAATCATTTTTTACAAAAACGAGTAGACTGGATAAATTTAACAACTATTTGTTATATTATTACAAGTTACAAGTTTCCTTATTTTTCATTATATTGCGAGCTCCCGTAGGAGCTTCTAAAAATTGCCGTAGCCGATGGTATTTCACATCGTCTTGGCGGGGTTATTGGTAAAAGTTTTCAACTAGCAATAATCGCACCTCGGTAGAACCTCATTGGTTACGATATCGCCGCTGCGCAAAGCTGCCGTTTCATTCTAGTACAGTCCTATAAGACCCCTGAAAAGGCCTATTTGAACAGCGAGGGCGAAAATCTGAGGGTCTGGCCATCTAGTGGCGATTTTAGTACGTCTTAAATAAAAATAACTTTTTTAACGTTTAAACACTTGAATGGTTCGATATTTCAATTAGTCATTGTAACCAAGACAAAAAAAACAATTTTTTTTTACCCTGAATTACGAATTTCATCATTGTAAACGCATTCAATTTACTTTGAGAGAACGAAGAACAAGAGGCAAGAATGATTAATACATATCAAAATACGACATAAAGATTCAATTTCGTTTTTTATAAACCCCAAACGTAGCGCTAAACGCTACCGAGAAAAAAGCATTTAATATTCAATAAAGCCGGAAGCCCCTCTCTCCTCTAATCTCCAGCCGGCATCCCCGATAATTAATCTTAATCCCTCGATTTTCGCGCAGCTTTGACATCGGACCACTAATCATCCCGGAATTTAATACACCTTTACTGTTAGTCCTCGGCGTCGACTCTGTCGACAAGGTATCACCTCCATTGTCGCGCGGCCAGTAACGAAGCGGCCATAAATTCCGGGCCCCGACATTTTTCGGCCGAATTAAAGCTGAAAAGCTCTCCGAGCCAGTTTGCGAGTATTAAATAATACCGCCGCCGGCCGCTGCGTCTCTTCCGCGTGGCGGCGCGGCTTATCTGCACGAGAATTGAAATTCCGCGTGAAATTTCGACCCAGTTCGAATGTACGTTTAAATCGCATTACGAGAGCCGGGGGGGTCTTTTGTAAGCGCGGCACCGCCGTGGGCGTTTATGCGCGCGCGTTTCGCGCCGGGACTTTTGTTTCAGATGAATTTTAATGAAAATTTATATTAATTTCATGCGCTTAAGCATGGGAATCGAAGATTTTATCGACGGAGAGGCCTTTTTTTTTTTTAGCCCGATGCTGTAAAGTAAGGCAGTTTCTCAGGTTGGAGTTAAGGGTGTAATTTGAGTAATGAAAATTTAATTGAGAGACTGCATTAGTTATGAATAATGCATGCCGCTGCAGGCGAGTTACAATAATATGAATCTTCCTGAATCAGATAAATTAAATTGAGTCTTAAAAGTATTGAAAATTAAAGCTAATAATCATCAATTGCTTTATATTACTGCTCTAAACTGGTTAACTTTCTTGCTTATTAAATACGATTTGCATATACATTGAATTTCTCTCTGAATCAAACTATTTTATGTCTTTCATTTTTCTTCTCGCCGATTTCTTGCTCGATGCGTTAAAATAAAAGCAAAATACAAAATATTTTATCAAAACGGCGGGTAATTAAAAATGTTATATTTCATCTCGTTCTTGGAAAAATCCTCGTAAAGTGGCAACTAATCCATTTTTCAAAAATGGAAATTCACATTATAAGGAGTAGAAATTTACGTAATTTGTTTTCACTCAATAAATCAAAATCGTTTGAGAGAAACAAATTCCATTCAAGGAATCTCATTAAATCAGATATTATGAATGACTTTAACGTCAGCTCAATACTTCAATGTCTCTTACTGATTGAAAAGTATTTAATCCGCAAAATAACGACCGAATAATCGATGTAAATCAGGCGACCTTCGAATGTTACAAACATCATAAGGCGGAAAAAATATTGCATTCCACGGCATTTTATTTTAAAAAGCGTAAATTCTGGGATTTAGTATAAGCCGTTGAACCTTTATCGTTCTATTAATCAAAATAATCGATTATTAATGAGATCAATCAAGTTTTTTTCCCGCCCAAACCTTACTAACGTCTCAAAACCATTTAAATTTTGATAATTTAAAAAAAGAATTTAATACATTTTAAATTAATCACTCAACAATGTAGACCAATACCAATTTATGCTTCGCATCCAGAATCGGCGGCACTCGGGCCTCAATATTTCTATAAACAATTCCTTCCAGCACACTCGAATCCCGGCTCTCTCGTATACTTTCCTAAAACCGCGGCGAGTCCGGTTTTATTCTCAGGGGGGGCCGACGGCCAGATCCCAGGCCGCTGCCTTAATGATAGAGGAAGGGAGTCTGGGCCGCGCCGCGGCAATTTCGCAAAAGAGCCTTATATACGCCGCCGCCGCTCTCTCGCTCTTTTGCATGCGCCGCGATCCGACAAAGAGATTTTTCTCACTTAATCGGAATAATTTAGCGCGCGCGGGGATTCCGGATTTCGCATGCCGCCGCGGGAGAGGAGGCAGCTCGGGGAGCTTTTGTTGCGCCTGTTTTTTGTGTTTTTTTTTTTGTTCGAGGGGAGTTCGCGGTGTAATTTCAGCCGTCGCCGAATATGTAACGAAACGGAATTTACGAGCGGGCCTACATTTGCATTATTTAGCGAGCGATTTTCGATAAGTATTTTTGATAAATGCCGCCTGGCGGGGGGGAACTTTTGGATTTTATATTAATTTGCATGAGAGGTGTGGGGGCTGCCGCTCGCGCACTTTGTAAAAATTAATTTTTTACCGAGCGGTTTTAAAAATTTTTAACAGATTGTTTGCATCGTTGAGAGGCACCAAAACAGTATATATTTTCGAAGCGTCTTGAAACAATTTTTAAGTTTATGCTCTGACGCATTTTTTCGAATTATTTTAAAATTGAATTTAAATTTCAAATTCAGTACAACTCGAGTTCTTTATAGATATTAAATAGATTGGATAACCAGAATTGCAAAAATTACACATCATGAATTTCTACAAACTGCCAAACACTTCAACCGATATCCGATCTTCACACTCAAACGAAAAGTATAGAGAATTCCTAACGCCGCAAGAAAGTAAAAGCTTATAGTCAGCAACTTTCCACCGTCCAGCTAAATGACAATGCGTCCCTCCGCTTCGTTCCCCTGCGGCCGCCACTCGTAGCCTGCAGCGAGCATTCACCGAAATAATTCAGGCGGGTCGGGCAGTCCGCGGCGGCTTGGCTCTCTCGCGCGCGCGAGAGCACGTGCGAAATAAAGGTCGCGATCGGCGATCGCGTGGGCGGCTTTTCGAGCTCGAGAGCGCGCGCGCGCACGTGACCTCCGGTGAACTCGTGAACTCGATGATCGCCCGGCGTGGCGCGTGCCTCGGACCTTCGTCACGCGAGAGGACAATGACGGCCGTGTGTGCGCGCGTCTCTTCTGCTTTTTTGCGGCGCGCGTGTCATTCGAGCCGGCCGGGATGGGCTGCGGCCGAGGAGGATTTTCGACGGGTTTAATGACTGGGGGACTTTTTTAAGAGAGGGAGAGAGCTGGGAGGACTGACGGATGAGCTGATTGATTTGGAGCGAGCTGGTTTTTGGATGGGCGATGCTCGGATGGAGGTTTCAAGGGGATTTTAGATTTTGAACGGATTATTAACGTTGAAACGAAATTGTGAATAGAAGAAAATTATCTTCTCTTAAAAAATCGCTTATATAGGTAGGTATTCCTGAAGGTAGTACTTTTAAAATTAATTTTTTGTATTTTAAACTAAAATATTTTTTGTAATATATAATTTATTATACAAATTAATAGGTTCTTATTTTGTAACAATAATAGTATTCTGAAATAATTTAACATTTTTATTTATTTTATTCACTTACGTAATTACAAATTAACTGTTTTTAACTGAAGAATTATAGAAATAAAAAATAACAGTTGTTAATTCGTACAATTACATTTTTTTTACTTGTGCAATACTTTCGAAATACAACATATAATTATAAGATACATAAAACATTTGTTTTTAAATATTTACAATTTTATTATTTAAATTTTAAATACTAACATTAATTAAATATTTAACGCAGCGCTGAATGTGACAAAATAAAAAAAAAATGAAAAACAAAAAATAAAAAATAAACCAACTAGCAGAGCGTGGTTTCGATCCACGGACCTCTGGGTTATGGGCCCAGCACGCTTCCACTGCGCCACTCTGCTCTTGTTGACGACCGACTGTTACGGTACGCTGAAAAGGCGAGTTTGCCATTCTGCGCCGGCGCGGGAGATTCGAGTAGTCTCCGTCCAGCTGCGCGGCAGAGTAGCGCGTGGCGTCTTCCCCCACTGCGCCGCGCGCCAAGCTTACCTCGATACGTTGCCCTGTTGCGCAATATGTGCTACTTATCTGCGAGTATGACTATTCTATTATCATTTGCGAATTAGTGTAAAGTTATGTTCGGTAGATAAAAAGTTAGCTATTATTAATTATTTTATCGATGTGGTGAAATTAGGAACGGAATGATGAGAAAATTAATTTTGTAATTGAAGTTTGTAATGAATGGATTTTTTTCATTTTTTTTCTTATTTGCATATGCTTTTAGTTATTTGTAAAAAAATTTGTTTAAATGTTTAGAATTTCATAAAGACATTTGCGAGAGATGAATAACACGAATGCTTTACAGTATATATGTCTCGAGTAGAAATGAATTTCAAGGGAAAATGAGGGCCTTGTAAGGCACCTGAGAATTCTTGTAAGAGCCTCATAAGGCGGAATCTCAGGCAATCACGCGGTGCTGATCAGGGAAATCTAATTGTAATCAATTTATGGTTAAATCCCTATATAAAACTTTGAAAATTGTCGTTTTTTAAACAACGGCAAAAAATAAAAAGAATTCATTTCGATTTGACGGCTGTATATACTGGCTTATATTAATAATATTTTATTTGTGTGTAAATAGCAAATATAGTTACAATAGTTAAAGAATACATTTGTACTGACTAAATTTTAATATCTTACAACAAGATATACCTATTAGGTAAATTATTAATCCAGTCGGCGAAGCTTCAAAACAAAAAATTTTGGAAAATCAGACATATACCGTATGCAATTTTTTTTAAATATATTTCTCCATGACCTGTTAGATAAAAGCTATAAAAATAAAACAAAAAGAAGTACCTGTTAATGAAAATAAGACCCTAAGGGCCTTATAAGGTATAACCTGATAAAGCCCTTACGATCTGATCAGGCTACCTGAAAAAATGTCTACTCGGGTGTGTACGTGAAATATATGGAAGGTTGTCAATTCCAGAAGTCAATTCCAAAGATTTTTAAAATTTTCTAAAGAAAGAAATGGTAAATTTTAGAAAGTGTATACATATTAAATTAAAATATATTATTTCTATAAATTTTCTGATAACAAGCATTACTTTTTATTTTTTTAGCGTTACAACTATTTTCATAGAAATATGACAATTTTAAGCTTTTCTCTTAAGTTTCAGGCCTATCAATAAAAGATAATCCTATTAAACACTTAATAAAAAAAAATCCAGTAATATCTTTTTCTTCATATTATAAATTTAACGTTTCGCTAAAAAAACTGAAACTCCACATTCCGCACATTAATTTTTTCACTGCACGCACGGTCGCCAAATGTTTTTCTCCCGAAAAAAAAAAAAAAGATCCAGCAACCTATCGACTTTTTGTCGAGCCTCTCAAGGCTCATCGGTTTCATTAAGACCCCGAATTGATTACGATCCTCTGGCCCCGGCATAATAACAGGCGAGAGAGCATCGCCGTGGCTCCATAAAAAAAAAACCGCCGAGAGAGATAAACCTCCGGCGAGGATCGCCCACGCCGGGAATGAATCATCATCATCGGCTAATGAAGATCGCCCGGTCAGCGGCGGCGCGGCCCGCGTTCCATTAATTTTTACCCGCGAGAGCGGAGAGAGAAAGAGTAAAACGTCAACGTACGGAGCAATAAAGCCCGAGTTAACGTCTATTAAATATGCGCCGCGTCCGCGCAAATTGGCCGCGAGATTCGGCTGCGTATAGGTGAGTTTTGCGCGAGCTACCATACTAATTCCCGCTGACGGCTGACTAACCGTTCTATTTTCGAGAGGGGGGGGGGCAGCTACTACGTGAATAATCTGCCGCGTAAAAGGCAAATGGACTGGACACTCGGGAAATATTTGGAAGGTGCATCGCCGCGGGGAGGCTATTTCCGAGCGGATCGCCCTGCCCGAGTGAGAGAGGTCGAAATAGATTCTGAACTTGGTAGCAGTTTTCGCCTTAGGGCGTGGATCGATTGCACGTAGGCTACTTGTTTGTGTCTTTTCGTACAGCTAGTTTCTGGGTATTGAATGTCTGATGTTGGAAGCATTTATGACGCATGAAAGAAATTTTCTACTTTTCGCGATAATTTTTAAATTTTCTAAACCTTTTATTCTAATTTCGTTGATTCTTATGGCCATTTTAAGATTCTTATATATTTATTTAAAAAAACATAGTAAAATACAGCAAAGACATTAATAACATTTAATAATGATTTAAATATGTCATTGGTCATTCTTCCGAGCTTATCCCAGTTCTAATTTTATTTTCCAAAATATACCGTATGCTTTAATAACAAAATTAATTAAAAAAAATAGAACCTTATACACTTCAGCCAGGTGACACACTCAACAATTAGAAAATCCCCGCTAAATAAACAAAACCTCCGAAGCCTCCATAAATCCCCTTTAGCCAGTTACCCCACCGCCGACCGATACATCATCGCGCCCCGATCGAAATCTGACAGCGGGGGCATAAAGGAACTCGGGGAATGCCGTCCCGAAAAGCGCCACACTCGTAAATCTCCGCGCGCGCGAAATTTCGCCAGCGCTCTCCTCTCGCGCGGGAAAAAGAGCCTAGGCGCGCGCGCGCGACAGGAATCCAGGCAGGTGCGCAGCGGGGGGAGGGGGCTGAAATCCAGAGTCATCTATGCGGGTTCCAGGAACATTACGGGGCCTTAGAGCGGAGCTTTAAATTCCTCGGCGCGCGCGTGCAGCCACGTATATGTATATATATATATATATATATATGCGCACCCACGCGCCTCGACTGCCCGCATCGATCGCGGGCGCCCACCGCGAGGATACACCGGCGACCGATGTTCGACGCGTTCGAGAGATGCTGTTTCCTTTTTCTCGGAGATCGGTATCGGGGGGTCGAGCTGCTTCGAGGTGCGAGAGTTGGAAACGTTCGAGGCTCGACGCATGGAAAAATTATTTTATTGTGCGAATTTTTATGTGCATACGGTGTTTTTTTATTTTTTTGTAACTAACTGAAAGCATTACTTTTGCGGGGTACTTTTCGCGAATCAAATTAAAAGATTAGTATTATTTTTTTTCAATGTTGAAACCTTTTTTTTTAGTTTAAAATGACTAATGTACTCGAGGTCAATGTACTTAGTCTGTCCACAAGATACTATTTTTAGAGCTGATTTTGCAGAATGGTTGACTCAACCATTTCGATAACTTCTTTACACCTGAAAATCCCCGGCTAATGTGTGACAATAGGTTTCGATTAAATTTATTATACTAGGAAAGAGATTTCCTTTTGATCAAATAAAGGTGTGCCGGCTGAGTAGACACTAAAATATTTACTTCCTTCCTCTGCATTATCATTAAATACAATGCTCACTTCTTTAAAAACGAATAGTCAACCCGTTAAAAATAAACTCTTTTTCAAAACTAAAAAAATATCATCAGTAAAATTACATTATAACTTTGATACAATTAAATTCTCGGTAATTAAAAAAAAAAAACTAGGTCAAGTACAGGTCAGTTTTTAACCATTTAATGAGTACACGAGCCACGATCTTATCATTCGACCGAGAAAGAAATACAAAACGTCTTTGACGAAAAAATTCCTCCACTTTCACGTATAAAAAACTATGTATAACACCGCACTGAATCACTATAATTGCAAAAGGTAAACTTCCAACGTTACTTCCGATGATTAACTCAATTCAAGATCCAACCGATAAAAAGGCGATACAAGTGTCCCGGCATTGCGCAAGCCTGACTCACAATCAAAAATACCAGAAGGCTCGCCGAAAAACGTAAAAGCCGCATTAAAAAGAAAAAAAATCGACATTCACCCAATTCTCAGCTAATTCACGAGTAGACGACGCAGCGCCGAGTAATTAAGCGGAGAAAGAGCGGCGTCGAAATGTAAGTACTCCGCGGCGGGGCCTGCTAAGGATTTCCTGCGCCGTATACACTTGTCTCTCGTGTCACGGCGCTCTCTTCCGGCCCGGCGATGTGGGTTAATATTCAGGGCGTATATATAAGTCACTAAGTCAGCCGAGGACGTATTCCAGGTGCCATTTTTCTCCGCCGCCCGCGACGCCGACGGAGGAGCGACGGGGAGGCGAGGAGCAACATTTTTCGGGGTACCGTAAGCTCGACCGCCCGAAAGACGCCGTCTGAACAATGGCTATTGATTCGCTCGAGTCGGTTCGTGCAGTCTTTTCTTCCCTCGCCAAGATGGAATTGGACTTTTGCTGGTTTGTTCTGGGAAGGAGTTGAGAGAGATGAATTGCGGATGGATTCCGCGACGGTGTTTCTTGGAAAATGTCGAAAGTGTGATCTTAATTTTTTGATGTAGCATATTTAATATTGAATGGAGGAAATTATTGAGATACTTAATTCTTCTTACTTCTCATTAGGTAAAATTTACAAACGTTTTACAGTATTAAGCTTCTACTTCCTACGAAAACTACCTGTAGTCGTACGAAAGTACCTGTTATTTCTAACGATTAGCTGGTATTTTTCGATAAAAATTACCTGCAATGACTACACGGCATTAAGTTACAGTGAACATCTGCTGTTTCTTTAGGACTTCAAAGTAAATGTAAGTGTTACAAACGTAACCTAATTATTCAGGAAAAAAGTCAGGTTGAATAGAAATTTCCTTGAATAGGAAATTCTTTGAAATCTACCATCTGTTCTTAAGTGAAACTTATTGGAGACAACAGGTTTTCACTTTGCATTTACAATTTAAATAATGACGGCTAGTTTGTAATGACCATTTTCAGCTACTTTCTGCAGTTCGCTAATTGTTTTGCTATCGCGTTGAATGAGTAATGAACATTCTTATTGATTATATAAAAGAAGATGTTAAAAAGATACCTTTATTTGTCCCCAGATGGAATTTCTCTTTATTTTCTTTGCGTACAACAGTTTCACGAAAGAATATAAATTGTACAATTTTTACACAATTGTAGAATATATATTTTCATATGTTAAGAATAAAGTACAAATTGTCATTGATTTAAATTAGCAAAGAAAAACGTTTAAGATTAGAAAATTATTTATAGAAAAAAACTTTATTTTACTCATTTACCTGTTATTTACAGCAGAAAGCAGGGAAACGCGTAAACTTTCTTTTATAATATTAAACTTATTGTATCTCACATAAAAAAAACTTTCAATTCTCTACCCGATAACCCAAATTTTTGTTATACATAACAATAAAACCATTGAAGCCGATTATTAAATTTAATATGCGCAGCAACTAATAAAGACCGAAACATTGGCACACACGTTGCAAATTTCAAAGATCCGTAATCAAAGTTTACTGCCAACTTTAATAGTTTTCAGTACCCACTGAACCCAACTTTTTACATCACGATTATACAACAGCCAAACTCAGCACATCAGAAATTACAAGCCTTGCATATCACCGCTCTCCAGGCCCAATACGCTCCGGGCGAATTCTCCCAACGAGCCGCCAAAACAAGAGACATCGCACCAAACCCCCCCACTCGAAATACCTCCTTACTTGCCCAACCTCCGCGAGGGAGAAAACTCCTTTCTAACCCAGAAACTACCGAAAAGCCAAGCAGCTTTCTTCCCGGCGCGTGAGTCAACTCTTTAACTCGGTCTCACTTTCGTTCGCGCGCGTCTCGCGACAATAATTCATTGCCGGGCGTATAGAAAGTCGCGACAATCGAGCCGGCTCTTTATTATTAGAGTACGACGCGCCGCGGCAAATGAGCTTTCTGTATGCGCCGAGCGGGGCCGCGGACGGGCCTTGAATTATATTCGTTAGGCGTTGCTGAAGATGAAACGCAGAGGGGCCCGAGATGGATGTTAATGGCGCGGTGATATTATGGCTTCCTTTTTTTTTCGGGGAGCGCCCGATTGAGACCTCGTTCGAATTTGAAATTCGATCGAGGCGGCACCGGGTGCATCGCGCGCTCATTCGCTTTTAATATTGATTGGCTGATTGCGATGAGCATAATGTCGAGGATGATGCGGTGTGAGTTCAAGATGAGAGATATCTTCTGCCGTCGAACTTTCATTCGACTGCTAAGTGACGAGTTCATCTTGTGTTTTTTCAAATTTTTATAAAATTTTGAATTATTATTAGGTGACTAAAGTTAAATTTTGATTTTACTTCTTCATCGAAATGATGTTCAATTTCAGAGTATCAATTTTAGGACAATTGCAGTTTTTAACGTAACATAAAGCATTTCTAATCAAAGTATAACTTGCGTCTAAGAACCTAAATGCAGAGATAACAGATAAGACAAACACAACTATCCACCTTTTTTATATTGTTTATTGGGTTCTGCAGCTTTATTGCTTATTTAAAGTTCTTAGTAAACAGAAGATAGTTGTTAGATAACAGAATTACAAAGCAAATGCTTTACAGATCTAGCAAGCAATCTAAAATACACACACACAATGATTTTTACAATGAGTGAATAGTATGTAAAATGATTGATAAAGTAGAAAAAAACCATTCTCCATGACAAAGAAAAATGATAACTTCACCAACAAGATATATAACTTGATTTAAAAAGAAATTTAGAAAATATTTCTTTTTACATTTTGAACTGTGCTGTAGTTCAAAGTTTAAGTTGAGCACTATATAGATATTTAATACTTAGATGGTAATGCCACAGTGTAGAAAAACAAATTCCTATATATTCTGTATTCATGGTTGCTGTAGATCCAATATCGGAGGTATTTTTTGAACTTGATAGACTGTCTTCGCTTTTCAAACTGCTCTGTTGAAGGCCCAACTCAGACTAAGAGATAGTTTACAATTTTGAATCAAGGAGCGCGGTAGCGCTCCGAAGGCAAGTATGGAAAAAGTCTGAGGACGACCGCGCTACTATATACTTTGATATTGGTTAGTGATATTTTCAATTATTTACTGCATTGATAAATAACTTTTATATTAATCATATTTAGGTTAGATAGAAAGCTATTCGTTATACTACGTTTTAAAACAAGTTTCATGTAAAATAATGTTCTCAAATTAAAGATATTGAGAAACAAAAAATTTGTTGGTCGTTTTCCGATTCAATCTAGTTCTTCATTTTCGATTCAGACTTCCGGTTCTTCCGACTTCCGGTAAAAACTAACTAGAGATCTAGAGAGAAAAAGAGAGAGGTCCGAGAAGTGAGGGTAGCGGGGTAAGATTGACAGATAACAATATAACCTAATGATGTGTTTTGGTTACCATCATAACCCAAAAGAAGGATGCATCGAGATCGACCGGCAGGGTGCAATTTCGTGACGACGCATCGGCGAAGGTCGACGCTTTTTCATTTCACCGCGTGTGCTGAGGCGCCGACGGTTATACGCTTGTCTTAATTATAATTATAATGTGCAAACAGCAGGAGTTGCCGGTGATATTAAGCAGGTAGATGTTGAAGAAAAGTTTGAGATGATCGTGGAATCAAATGATATATTCTTGGACAGAGCAGTAAGTAAAATTAAATTATTTTTTTATTATTCTTAAATATTCATTATATTTTTTAAATTATTTTATGAAATCAGGGAACGTGTATGGATATACAAACTGGCAAAAATAAAAATTCTAGTGTTGAGTTGATAGTTACTCAAACAAGAGTTGTAAATCAGTTTAATGGAAGTTGGAATTCTTCTTATCAATAAGCAGGTATCAAGTCTCAGTTTTTCTCAAGCTATTAGATTATTGGCAGGCAAAAATATTCAAAGGCCACAATTAATGATAAATTTGAACCACCAGAATGCCAATTAATAAAAATGAGACACCTTTATTAGTTATAGAAAAAGTTTTAGTATTTTTTAGATTTAGTACTTAATAAAAAAATTATTGTAATTAAATTTTATAAACAATAAAATCATACATTAAAATTAGAAAGCCTTTTCAAACTTCACATTTATTATGTTAAGCAAGAACTTAATTTTTACTTTGATTATTTTTTACTTTGAAAGAACCGAAAGAGTTAAATCTTAACTCTTTTGATAAAAAATTGAACATATTAAAAAAATATTATATAAATATATCATTAACATAATCAATTTCTATTAAAAAAATTTCAATATTTTTTCATTTACAAATTTAAAATGATTCACCATGCTTTGTTTAAAATATATAAAAAAACAGTAAAACTACTTTTTTGTATTTAATAAGTGTGTGATAAGATATAATAATAATACTCTTTAGATTTATTACTTAATAAAAAAAATGTTGTAATTAAATTTTACAAATAATAAAATCAGATATTAAAATTAGAAAGCCTTTTCAAACTTCATATTTATTATGTTAAGCAAGAAATTAATTTGTATGTTTGACTAGGACTCTTTAAAAATTGTAAAATCTCTTTAAAATTACTTTCTACGAAAGTATAAAATAAAGGCAAGTATGGTTTATTGTAATCCCTTATCGCTTTAAAACCTTGCCAATGTTAAATGTCTAATAAAAATTAAACAAACGAAAGCACTGAAATCAATTTATAAATAGTCAAGTATATAATTATTATTCTTTACCACATCAAACCTCATCTCTTCAATATAAACACTACATAAAAACCTTCTATGCGCACGTTTTTGAATAGTGTAGGAATACGGTACTTTGCGCACAGTGTTTAGGAAAATAACTTTGCAGGTACTTGCGGGCCCGTCTTCAAAAAGTTTATGGTATCTTATAAAAAGAAATATTGCAAGTGCGCAATGTACCGTTAATTATTGATTATTTAAGTACACGTTTCATATACTATTTTTGTAAACTGAGTACTAAAAGTAAATTAAATCATTGGTTCAATGAAATGGTTTTCTTGATATGCCCAATGAATATTACTTTTCAATTTTTAATTTTTGCCTAATATTGAAAATTGCTTTAATAGCCTCGCAGATTAACTAAATAAAAAGCAATTATAATTCATAATTAAATAAAATAAAAAAAAAAAATTTCCCGAACCTGTATTCGAACCCAGAGCCTCCGCTGTAAATAATAATATAAAAAATCTACTTATGCAATTTTAGCCTAATTTTAATGGTCATTCTTTGTTTGACTGTAACTTTTGAATAAATAAAGATTTTTTGATGTAATTATTTTTAATCGATAGGATTTCATCTTACCTTTCGAATGCCAATAGTTAAAATACTGTACCATTAATAGTTGAAAAGTTATACGCGACTAAACAAAACTCGATTTTTCTTAAATTTTTGATAAAAGAGCACATAACTTTTGAAAAATCGAGCGTTAGGTCGAACGGACGCGGCTTTCTTCATATTTTAACATTAGAAAAGATATCCCAAAGTTGCAGGAAAATTCATTACCCAAATGTCGTACACTCTCCTTGTCAGTGTAGAAAATTCTAATGCACTGAAAGAAATATCTGTCTAGACCTGAATGTTGGAGCACGAGCCGATTCAGTACGTTGTAATACGAGACCTGACAGCTCTAAACTCAAGCTCGCATGATTCGTTACTTTCCGAGTCGAAAAGAGCCGTCGGCCAGGGCGCGCAGAGCTCGAGATGCGTACTGCATGGGGTATCCGATTCAGGTATATTTTTGAAGATTGGATTTTACATGTGTCCTCGAATATCTCGCCTAATTGCTTTTAAATTCTTTCGGAGAACTTTAGAAATATAAGGATTTTCCTTTTAGGTCGTATTTAAAAAGTAATTAAACAACCATTTTCCATTCAAATCTGCACAAAAGTAATAAAGTCTTCAGACAACTCATTAAGATATATAGTTCCTTATTGGTCCGCTTTCCGACAAGAGGGGGAAGATCTTAGAGTGGGAGTGCTTTCGATCATTTATAAATTCTCGAACTTTACAAAATTCTCCAAAGAAACTCTCCTGCGAACATGGCCCAGGAGTATGTTTTTGAGAATATGCAGAGCAACACTTCATCACCAAATCAGCTAAAAGGTGCGTATTAGAAAATTAATTTTTTTTATTTTTAAATGATTTTTTCTTTAAACTGGCCTACGATAAAATTAAAAATTTTCTAAGCCATAATTGCTTGACTCTGTCCTTGTGTTCAAAGCCCCGTATTTTTCATTAATTTTTGTTTAATATGAATTTTTTTACATATTAAAGAAATTTTATTTGTGCTTAAACATTATATAAATGCATTCTTGAGACATTGCTTATCCGCGAAACTTTGGTAGTAATTCTAAAATTGATAATTTCAGAAATATATTGTAAAATGAGTGTAGGTCAAATTATCCCAGTATTTATTCCTTGATCGGAAAAATAAGTATGGTCTGGAAAGGTTAATTCGTTCTAGGACGTTTTATCGAAACCTTTTGATTTTGGTCGAAAGGACGTTTGGCCGAAAACCTTTTTGTCGAATTTTTTTTTTTTTTTTTTTTTTTTTTTTTTTTTTTTTTTTTTTTTTTTTTTTTTTTATTATTATGGGTAATTCCGCTGGAAATCGATAAATTGCTGAGGCGGAGGGAGTCATCGATTGTAGCAACCACTAATCTATACATATAATAGTATATTGTGCAACAAGTGCGGGAAGGAGACTATTCCACGAGTGGGAAGTTTGCAGCATGAGACAGAAGCGAGCGCACGAGCCGAAGGTGAGTGCTTGTTAGCCGTAGTCGAGTGTGCAAACTTCACACGAGTGGAATAGCTTCCTGCACGTTTAAAACACGATATTTTTTTTAACAAATGCATGAAAATGGTACTTTCGAGTGCTTAGAATACAATATACAAGATCAAATTTTTGTTTTTATTCATTTATTTTTTTTTTACGTATAAATAATAAAATTATATTTTTATATTCCATTGAGTTTAATTTTTAATAATTTTTGTTACAAATTATTTTTAAAAAGTAAAAAAATAAAAAAGTAAAAAAGTCGTAAAAAACCGTGTTGGAATGACTCATTCCCACACTAGTGCGGGAATGGACCATGATGAGTTTCCTTCACAGAAAATAAGCACGAGAATGCAGCATTTTCAGGCATGTATTAAAAAAAAATATTTTTAATGTTGTAGCCGTTGTACGAATTAAGTCTGTTGCCATGGCAACGGTTAGAGATTGGTGGGCCATAAGACGATCGTCATTGCAACCAATATAGCTTATCTAATTTTTAAAAATTAGTACTAAAGTACATAGATATTATAATTTCTTAAGAGGGTTATATACTGAAAAAGATTCCAAAAATCAATTTTGCTTCCTCCTAGAGGAAGCATTGTGATAGCAATTTTTGGAGTTGTTCGAAAAAACGGTTATAACTGTATTTTAAGGTGTCAGGAACAAGAATAAATGATTTTTGAAA
>JAWWML010011772.1:0-28302 GCA_035047165.1 Ormyrus rosae | reverse complement strand
AAAATTAACAACCGATAACTATTAGAGGAGCTCATATTTTTTGCACTTTTATGTAAAAATTTTATATAAATTGTATAAAACCAAATCTTTACAAAATTTATATAAAATTATTATAAAAATTAGATAAATTATTTTGACCGTAGATATTGAATAATAATCAGTATATTAAATAAATGCACTTGAAGAAAAATTATTTAAAGTAATTGATTACATTGATTTATTTTACAAATTAAACTCAAATAAGTAAATTACATCAATAATTTGAAGTTCAGAATAAAAAATGCCTTTATAAAATTTTGATTGATTTCGTAACTGACATACAAGAGGAAGTTTCGTATAGCTCCTGATTGGCATTTACAATAATTATTATAAAACCAATTATAATGTATACTACATTTCACGTTATTTGAGTTTTTAAATTTGGCATTACCATAAATTAAGCACGCACGATCTCGTTACCTTTGATTAAAAATAGTAAAAATTTCTACAAATGAGCGCGAGTATAGGCTAGAAAAAATAAATAAATAAATAAATAAAATAAGCCGCGCGAGCAGTGGAGCCTCGGGGCGGGAAAGTGCGCAATCCTCGAGGGCTGATCATCCGGCGCTGCTCTGAAGAGCGTCGAGCTGTCAGCGCGGGGTATCGAGGATCGGAGAGATTTGAATCAGCTCGCCGCGTGGCGTTGATGCTCGCTGCATCCGTGCTCTCTCTCTCTCTCTGTCTATGCGTACACAGTTAAGACACTTGAATTACCTTTCGAGAGACTCTGCGCGCGCTTGCCGTCGGGCCCTCGATCGAAAAGCTCGCCGCTCGAATCGGCCGCTTAGTAAATACGTTCCACTCAGACTCGCTGATGTTCCTTCCTCCTTCCCGGCTTCTCTCCTCCCGGCTTCGCTCTTTGCTTCGTCACTATTTGCTCTCTCTCTCTCTCCTATCTCTCTCGATTCCCCGCGCGCGGCTGGGCTATTTTTTCAGTTATCTTTTGAGCACTGATCTCTTTTGCTGGCGCGTGCTTTTTATTCACTCGCTAGGCTTTTTTTCCCTTGACTGGCTGTCTGCTCTTTTCAGCGCGGAGAGCCTTTTTTTTTCTCTCTCTCTCATGGAGCGGAGAGGCTTTCCGCCAATTGAATTATCGTATGAAATTTCAGACGTTGTTATCGTTCCTGATCTCGACGAAGCTTATTAACATCGCCGATCGATAATTAGCGAGCGCTTTGTTGATTTTCCTTTTTATTTACCATCAGGAAAATGTTATGATTGTAGCCGGCGGACTGTATTTGTTAAAACCGTCAAAGTACTTTCCTGAATATATCGGCGCATACAAAACAGTGCACTAGTTTCGTTCTTTAAAGCCAATCCGACAACGCTTCGCCTTCGAAGCGAGAGCAATAAACATGACGGAAAAATAGTCGAAACGTCGAGCGGGCTGTGCGGAAATCAAACCGTGTAATCCAATAAAGCGGCATCCAACAGCCGGGGGGGAATTCGCGCGATAATGTCTCGCCGTAAATTTCCCTCGTCTCTCGTGCCTTACGTCGGCGCGCGGCGGCCGCGCGCGCGCGCGCGCCGAGTCAGCGGAAAAGACTTCACGGCGCGCGCGGGCCAATGAAATAAGGCCGGCGGAAAAAGGAGTACGCTCGCGCGCGAGAAAGAAATTGGAAGAGCGAGAGCGAGGATGAATAATAAAGGGGGCCGCCGAGGGTGTCGGGAAAGGCGAGCGCATGCTTATATACGTATACAGAGAGAGAGGAAGAGAGAGAGAGAGAGAGAGCAGCTCGAATGAAGGTGCGCAAGATAGAGCTGTCGGAGGGGGGGAGGGGGCGAAGAAGAGGGATGAATCTCGCGCGTGCCCCGGAGCTTCCACGCTCGCGTGACTTTTTTAAAGTCGCCTCTTTGCACGGTAATGTCGCGCGCGTCTTTCGCGAAAATCAGACCGGATGTCTCGGAGATAAGTCGAAAGCGCGCGGGCACGCACAATTTTTCAGCTCCTCTTTTTTGGTGCCCGCGCGCTGTAAACTCTTTCAGCGAGAAGATACGGCTTTATTAACGCCCAAGGCTATACAGCGTCGCGGCTAAATATACGTCTGGGTTTTATTCAAAGAGACGGTTGATGGAACTGAATATTATATGAGTACCGTTATTTGAGTGTGAAAGACAATCAAATTGTAAATTAGTTCGTTTGAGATACTTTAAAATATTTATTGAACTTTTTTGAAGCTTAAAACATATTTATTTGTACGGCATTCGTATTTAAATATTGTTTTACAAACATGCAATTGATTGCTGAAGCGTTACTTTTTCTATGTAAAGAGCTGATTCGATTGGCTGTATATCAAACGAAAGAATTGATTTAAAAAATTTTAAGTTTTTTTAAGTTATGCTATATATATGTAATGATATCAAAATGTCGAAAAAGAGTTACAAGCGTCAGCGTGATGATATGAGGACAACTCGAAGAAGAAATTTGTATAAATAGGGTTCAACTTTTGGCCGAATAAAGCCATACCTCTTTTATTCGAATATAATATACTATATTTTTAAAAGAAAGTAATCATAATCTAAATTGTAATTAGTTTTCTTGCAATTATTCTACATTTAAAATGTGTGATAGTGGAGTATTTCAAAGTAACTAATTTTTTGAAAAAATTTAAATTTTATAGTGATTAATTTAATAAATCCCAAAATAATAGCTGTAATAGTGTCTTGTTTTAAGATTTTAAACTAAAATTTATATCATTAAATACGATGATAAAAAATTTTGCACCAGTAAAACATGTTTTATATTTTCCACCGAAAAATCGAATTTTTCAATTTTAATTAAAAAAATTCGATATTTGGACAGCCAGC
The DNA here is from genome assembly GCA_035047165.1 of Ormyrus rosae. Taxonomy (NCBI): domain Eukaryota; kingdom Metazoa; phylum Arthropoda; class Insecta; order Hymenoptera; family Ormyridae; genus Ormyrus; species Ormyrus rosae. The sequence goes on along the minus strand of JAWWML010011772.1, from coordinate 25,455 downwards.
GTTTTTACTTTTTACGATACGTTCTTCGCATTCCCTGGAAATTTATTATTGATAATTAAATAAAACACTGCATATCCTCTGCGCGCGGGGAATTTTTTCAAATTGAATTAGTATCAAAAACTCCACCGAAACATCTCAACAATGTAAAAAAAAAATTCTAACCAAATTCAAAATTAATTTGCGCATTCATCAAAAAAGTTTTATTGCCGCGAGACCGAAAGGAAATTCCGGGAGCGTAGTAGCTTCTGCACGTGCACGCGTTCGTCTATTTGATACACTGCAAATTTGCGCGGCCGTAAGAAGAAAGGTGGAGAGGAAGAGGGAAGAAAGTGTGATTCCACTTTAGATTAAATTCCAAAGCAAGTTCGCAGCTGCTGGTTTCTTCTCGGGTTTTCTTTTTCCCCTCTTTTGTTTTTGCACATACTTGCATTTCGCGCTTCTGCTTTTGTTCACAAACATACAGACGTAAAGCTCGAAATCCTGCATTGCGTTCGTTTACAAAACTGGAACGCAGCCACTGGATGAAAACAAAGGCATAACACTAAATATATGTTAAATAATAATATAATATAAAATAAACGTTATATAATATTAACTGTAGTAATACAAAATTCAATAATTATAAGACTTAATTTCAAACGTCGTCTAAACTTTAAAAGAAGTAAATAAAGATAAAAGAACGAGCAAAAAGAAAAAAAAATAGTTTAAAATATGCATGAGTGCACTTTTCACTGTTCTGACTCGTTGAGAAAAGACGTAACATTGATTTTGTCATTCGGGTGGAATTAACGTTTCGCTTAATTCATGCATTTCAAAGACAACCAGGAAAATTTTTTTTTTTCAATAATGTTATTCTCGTCGGAAAAGAAATTTTTTTAAATATTTACGTTCAGTAAAAATATTTTTAAAAATAAACTTTTTATTTTCTTGAATGTTTGCCAAATTAAAAACGAATGTCAATGACTAACGATTTCTATCAATTATTATTAAAAATACCGTTATATTACAAGTGTACATCCAATGTTCCAATATATAGGATTATTGAAATATCCTTTTCCAGTAATCGCTTCAATTTCCATAGCTAACTGACGCTTCGACTCCCCGATCCAATTGCCAGCATTAATCATTAAACAATTTAATCAGCCCCTAATCGATCATCCGTCATTATAACTCAAAAACATTCTCTCCCTTAAATTCCTCGCTTTCTCTTCCAATTTATCTATCCGTCTTCCCGAGCCGTTAGCGAAACGAGGCAGCTAATTAATTAGCGCTCTCGCGCAGTTTTTGAATTGTGGCGTATATAAAACAGTGGCAGCGATTCGTTTGATGTCGGCCGTCCTAAGCTCCAATCGCTCTTTTCTCCCTCCGCCCGGCGAGGCTCGCTCGCTCGTTCGCGCGGATTCGAGGGAGGTAAATCTGATCGCGCGCCGCGTATATAAAACGCAGGAGCGCTGCGCGCAGGCGCCGCGCCGGGGAGGCAAATTACTCGACGATGGCAATTAATAAAGCTCGTAATAGCGACCGCGGCGGCGATATCGCGCCCTATTCCGAGCGCAGTCTCTCACCGTTAATCACCTTAATGAGTGCTTTTGTTAGCGCGCGCGGCTGCGCTACAGAGTCTGCCGGCAGGAGGGCGGCGGGAGGGCGGCGGAAGGAAAGGGGGAAAAACGGGCTTATTACTTCGCAGACACGCGTGTCGAAGTGCAAACTGCACGCGCCCTCTTGTTTATTTCCGTCGGTTAACCCTAGGACATTTTTAATCTTGTTTATCCGCTGAATTTAATCTATTCTAATTCAACACATGAACTGTCTGGTATGAAGGCAGTCCTTTAAACTAGAATTCTGGACATAACGAAAGAATATGATATTGTTTGTTATAACGGAAAAGTTTAGTCAGTCGCCAATTTTTGTTTTAGTTTTCACGGAATTTCAATAAATAAAGGCTTCTTTCTGAATAATAGTTTAGAAAGTTGCCAAACTAAATCTGTAAATTGTTATTTCAATTGTTCAAGGAGTTAAGCAAGCCTTTGTTTATTAAAATTGAATAAAAAAAATAAAATTAAACAACAGTATTGGCCTTTTTCATAAAAAGGTTCTAAAACTTTTATTAAAACTTTTTTGAATAACTATATCTTAGTGAATAATCGATCTCTTTCAATGACCGACCACTTATTTTTTTCGTCTTTAACTAAACTTTCAAAATTAAAAAGAATTTTTGAAGTTTATTTACTAGTTTTTGTTTTATAACGATTTTAAATTATGTACGGTATCGCGATTATATATATATAACATATATAGTACTGTCATATTTTTATTATTATTATTTTATTATGACTTTTTACATTATAGTTTTAGCAATATAGTTTAAATAAAATACGAAAAATTACTTTTCTTTGACTAATAATAGTTAGAGAAAATTCAATTTACTTGAAATTTTTATTTAATTTTTTCGAAGTTTAAAAGGTAATACCAGGTTAAAATTACCTTTATACTCTTATATTGAACATTATTTTTTGAACAAAAATAAATAATTAATTAAATATAGAATAGTTTGAAATTAATGTTGTTGAAATCCGTTGTTTTTAATGAATCTCGGAGATAATATTGGAACGATAAATTAGTTAGGAGGAAGTGCCAATGAATTGGCAGCGGTTTTTCCTTCATTTATTATACCAAACATTAGCTGATTGTGGCACAGATGTCCTCGCCCGCAAAGGGACACAACCTTAAACTGTACCAAAAGACAGAAAAATTTTTGCGCGACAATACATTAAAGCTTATACCATATCAAAAGATATTTATTTTAGCGGTAAATTTCATTACGATAAAACCAGACCCCTACTTGGCATCCCCTTAACGCTCGCGATACACTTCGGGCGCAAAAACCCGGGAAAAACTCTCATAAAGGGGAGAGAGAGAGAGAGAGAGGCTGCAAGTCCAGCGCGAAATTAAAATACGAGCCTCACAGCGGAGTAGAGAACCGCAGAGAACAACAGAAGCCCCCGGCCGGGGCCATTTAGGTAAATTAAAATCCAGCGTCGCGCGGCACGAGGCATCGGCGGAGGGTCGAGAGAGAGAGAGAGAGAGAGAGAAAGAGGGAGAGAGACCTACCCCGTATCTTTCGATTGGACGTCACGCGCGCGCTCTCGAAACCGCAATCCGGTTACACGGCTGACCGGTTTTTCGCGCCGCCGCGCCCCTCGACCCCCGCGTATATATATATATGTATGTACACGCTTTTGCCTCCACGGACTCGCGCTCATTGTCTTCTCGTTTCCGACTCCCGTTACGTCGGTTATCGCGCTTGTCGCCTGGCTTATTGCGAGGCCGTTACTCCGGTTGTGTATGTACACCGATGTTGGGATCTAATAAATTTTAGGCCCGTTCCATTATTGGTGCGGGAGACGTTTGAGCCTTGGCAGTGAACTCTCCGCAATGTATTTTAAACGATTTCGAAAATAGATCTAGCAATTAAGGCTTTACAGGGCGTTTTTAATCGAGCGAAAATATTTTTCTTCCCAGCGCGCTTCTTTATCTTCAGTTTCGTCGCTCTCTCTCCGCTCCTTTCCTCCTCTTCGTTAATCTCCACATTTATCTCCCGTTTTTTCTCTCTCTCTCTCTCTCGGTACTTTACGCCTGCTTTCGCGCGCTGTACCAGGTTCGATCGCGGAGTTGAAAAACTAAAATTCTCCGAATGCACGGTTAGCAGCGACGCGCTAAGCCCCGAGGATTTATAAGCTTAATCCGCGCGGCAAAAATTATTCAATTTCGAACTGATTTCTCGTTTGCTTTTTTACTTTCGTCATTGTCATTTTTATAGTTTATTTTTTACCCGAATTCGTCGGAATGAAGAGGTCAGACTTTTCGATAAAAACTTTTGATTCCCTAAAAATGTAATAAGCTCTTATACTGAAGTCAATCGGATTATGATGCGAAATTTTTTTCAGATGTAGTTCTAATTCTAAGCCGAAAGCTTTAAATTCTGCGCATTGTATTGCACTACTATTTTATTTGCCCACAAAAAAAAAACAACTGGTAATCTTTAAATATTTATTGATTGGATTACAACGTCCGTGCTCCTCGGAGTTGGAAAAAGAATTGGGCTTGCAAACTTAGAACAAAAAATCTTGTGCTATTGGGTAAAAAAACGCTCGATTTTGTTTCTTAATTAATTAGCCGCGTTCATACATGCATGTATGTTTAGAGACCTTTGCTCGCGTAATCGTTCTTTTCTTTTTTATATATATAATCAATTTTTCTTAGCCTGGCGTCCGCAAGTTCAGCTCTTTGTCAAGTTGCCCCGTGCTCCTCCTTTTATCGAAACAAGTTCGGTGGAGGAGAGAAGCAACCACGAACAATCCTTTTCGATTACCTTGTGGCTTATGCAATTTTGTTTGCCGAAATTAAATTTTGAATAATGAAACAATCCTTGACTTGCCTCTTTAAAAGTGATCTTTAAATGAGAAAATTCTTTTTTAATCTAAAATTTTAGCGTTCCGGAACAGCACATCGCGTAATACAATTTACAACAGAATACTAGACACATAATGTCAGTTGAAACTTTTCGTTTATATTTACAAAACCCGAAAGCTCCGTTTATTACCGTCGCATTCTCAAAAAAAAAAACAAAAAAAACAAAAAACAAAGAAATTTAAAGCTGACCCGCGAGCCGCGCAACGCGCATCGCCCCGACTAAATCCAAAGCACATTCCGCAAGAAAAAGATGACTAAGCAGAGTACGTTCTCCATCGTGTCCGCCCCGGTATTAAATGGCTCGCGCTCAAGAAGACCGCGGAGACTTCTTCCCCGGTCGCGCTCGCAAAAGCCCCCCGGTGCAGCTTTCGGCCATACGTCTCCCGTAAAACCGCCAAGGATAATCCGGCCACTTGTGCCGCGCCTTGCAGCTCGCACGTACGTCACGTCCTAAGCGCGAGGCACGTGAGCGAATTTCGCGGCTCGCTCTCCGTCTTTGTCCTTTGTCCAAAAGCGCTCTCTCGCCCTTCTCCACCGTGATACGTTCGTCTATTTCTCTTTATCTCTCTGCGCGTCGTCTCTCTGTCCCGTGTAAGCGCCCGGCGGAGTCGCGTTTCGATATTAGATTTCAGAGTAACGCGAGCGCCCGGTGAAATCGTGCCTGACTTGCGCGGACGCGGGCTGTGATTGTGTATACGAAAAGTTCGGATATAATAACGTCAAAAATTTTCCCAGTCTAATCGACTGTCTAGACAGGCCCGGTTCATTAAAAGCTAGAAGCAAATCTTACCCTCGAACGCGAGGATTTTCAATTGAAGGTACACGTGTAACGCGTCTTCTCCACCTTTCCCGAGCTCTTCCATTCATTCTTCGGCGAGCCGCGGGGAAACAAAACGATGTTCGCCAGCCGTGAAAATAATACGGGTTTCGCGGCTCGACGCAAAGTGTACTTTTTCTTTCGACTCGCGCAGCCCCCGCCATTTTCCACTTTCACCCCAGACGCAATTATACGAGAGGGCGGCGCAGCCAGCAGGTCCCAATGGAAGCGGAGCGTCTCCGTTTTGTTTATGAGCGCGGGGAGGGGGGGAGAGGCTGTCGCGTCGAACTTCAATTTTCTTCCCTCGCCTTAATTTTGCCAGCGAGCGAACCAAATGAACGGTCCGTGTCAACTAATAATACCGAGAGCTGCGCATTATTTAATTGCGCGGAGTGCCCGGAAGGACGAGATAAATTTTATTTAAAGTGCCGCGCGCGGCGTCGGGCGTCGAGTGAGATTGCATTATTGAGGTGTCTTAGAGCAGAAGGAATTCGCTTGTCTGCGGGGCGCGGAGAGGAAGGTGTCACGTTGACGAAAATTGAATTTTTAAAATATCGCCAGTTAATAAATATTCAATGTTACTGAATATTAAAGTATCTTGAATTTGGTAAGAGCCCAAATAAAAGAAGGTGAGGTTTACAATAATATTGGAATACGCGTATTATATCGGAAAATTTGAAATTCGCTTGTTTATAATAACTCGATCTACATAAAACAATAAGGATAAAAAATCGTACGTTAGGTAACTGTTGGGTGTTTATTATATATATGTGTATATGACTCGACGTGCATGCACAGAGAAAAAAATTTGATTGATTTAATCAAATTTGTGCTGCTGTATGTGCGCAATGAATTCGTGCTATTAATTTAACGGCATATACCATTTTGATCGAACAAACTAAAGCCATTCATTTAATAGAGTAAGCATGTCGATGCAACACACAGTTTTCCTTGACTTTTGTTTGATCAAGTTTTTGAAAAATTTCAAATTTATCAAATCAATGGCAATTTTTTTATTTCTTTAAAATCTATTTTTGTTAAATCAATTAGATTTTTTGTCTAATTAATTACATTCGTAGAATCAACTGTATTTTTTCTCAGTGTGCAATAGACAAAAAGTAGAGCGAATGATTATATGTACAGAAATAAACGCTACGGATATTTATCTTATTCTCTCTGGTTTGACCGATTAATGTTTGTCTGCAGGTGCAACTTATAATTATCAATATTACTTCTGTATAATGCATTTACTTTTGCAATTTGTCTACTTTCCACATACCGCCTAACAACAATAGTTCAATTGTTCAATTCCAAAAGTTAAACTGCATATTCAACTAAAACTTTGAAGTTTCCTCCTTCAATAACTTATTCATCAACTCCTCGGCAGCTTTATTTATCCCAGCGCACAAAAAATTCCCTAGTCCACCCTCGACTGCACTCAGCAAATAACCAGGCAACCACTTTCAGTCTCCCCGCGCAAAGAAAGGGAAATGCGAAAGAAACAAAAGATCAAAAGCCGAACCGAAGCCAAGCTTGAAAACGGAAAAAAAAAAAAATTACCGAGATCAAAAGCTCGGCCGCGCGCGAAACTAGACTACTCGAAACGTTTATCAGAGGCGCGTATCCGATAAGTCGCGCCGCTGGGGTCATCGACCCCGGTCCGCGCAATGCATTGCAGAAATTCGCGATTTTGAGCGCGACTAAGTGCGCACCGCGTTTGGAAATTAATTGCCGCGCGACCGTTAGGACCGAGAGTGCGCCGATTGTGCGCGATTAGATCGAGTCGATATTGCACGAGCACGAGAGGACTCCCGAAATAATGGGGCTCGCGTGATTGGGATGGGTTGAGATTTAAGAAGCGGCGCGTGAGCCTTTTGGGGACACTTTTGTAATATTAGGCTATTTGTAGAATTGATATATAGACTCAAATTTAAATACTTCACGTTTTTTCTTCATAATTTTTAGGAAAACGTCACTGAATTTACATGCTGTAATATAAAAATTAGTAACAACATTGCCGTAAAGCGTAAAATCTGCGCCAAAGATCATCTGTGCATAAATACACGCGAGTAATGACAAGCAGGCAGGCGGACGAGAGGGGCAGATATAAATATATCCGGGGCAGCCGCGAAAGCAGCAAGCCGCTCATAAATACTCAAAAGCATAATCAGAATCACTGAAATCGCCGTTATAAAATTCAGCTCTCGACGACAATATTTTCACGGGGGAGAAGAGCGCTGCTGTTTAATTTCGTTAACGAATGATGACTGTTACTTGACTGGGTCAACTGACAGGCGAAACGAGCAGCAATTGCTTTGTTGATTTTCGGCTAATGAGGTGATCGTTGGTTTGTTGTTGCTCCTCGATGTTTATTCAATAGTGGTCGAAAATTGCATTATATTTCTGATTTTTATTCGGCTGATTCAGGATTTATTCGGTTTTATTGCGAATAAATGAATTTTATTTGCGGGCAATAATTAGGAACTTTTCTACGTTTTAAATACTCTCTGCAGCTGAATTATTAATTTTATTAATATGGCTTTTTTTGTCGCTACAGTTAACGTATTTATCACTTCGAGTAATTAAATGCAATAATAAATGTGTTTATTTAAAATTAAGAGATAAATATATATAACAATTGAAAAGATCAATATTGTATATTGTTCTGCCGTCCAATCCTTTATTAATTATCATTAAATAAAATATTTACTAAGTAAAATATTTTTATACTCACATATTAGAGAGCCAAAGTTTGTATACTCTAAATAAAAATCTATTCTCATTTGGATAAAATAATCCAAATTGTATTCGCAACTCTTATCGCACAATAGCCCGCCTTTGTAATTCGCATCAGATTCTCGCCGAGAATCGAGCAAAATCCCGGAGCAGCGGAGGGTCGTTTGCCCCGAGAATCGAGGAAAATTTTTCGCCTCGCAGCCGGAAATTAAGGCGAATCGACGTCGCTTCCGCGGTCGAAAAATTTTCGCGAGGGACAAACCGATGCACCGACCGCCGAGTCGAGAGCCATAAGGTGCGCGGCGGAGAGGGAGGGACGAGTCGGGGGATCTTATCCGTAATTGAGTTTAAATTTCTCGGCGCTCGGCGCGACCGCCGCTTCCGCCTTTTTCGAACTTCCATCCCATTTCGCGAGAGAGAGAGGAACTTTGCGCATGCGGCGGCTGGGCTCGTCAAGCGCGAAAAAGAGATTCCCCCGTCTAAGGGGGAAAGTTCGAGTCGTCGGCACGGACGAAACTCAAAGCGATTCGCCGTGAAGGAGGACCCCATCAGCTGCTACGTGATGAAAAAGTCTCGGCGGCACCGAGACGCGCCGCCGTACTCTCGGTTATGAGGGTGTATACGGAGAGCCGGTTCTGACCTTTTCTTTTTACCTCAAACTTTTTCCTTTTAATCAATTTTAATCAATTTCGCCGGCGAGGATCTTGTTTGTATAAATGGCGGATTAACTTTTTTTTCGAAGCTTATACAGTCTTGCGTAGATTAAGCAGTCGCATTGCCAATAAATAAGCAAGCTGAAGCAATAATGGAAACGCTGAAAAATCCATAAAAGTAACCACAGTAAACGCGGTCGAGTAAGCGTCGATTCAACCAGAAATTTTCTACAAAGGTTCACGCATCATTCTCTCCGCTCCCGTTGACCGATAATCTTGATGGAAGCTGGAAAGCATCCGCGTCGAATCTCGGTCATATAATAGTCGTACGACAAAGCCGAGCTCTTTCTAAGCCGCGTCCGCGAGAATGGACAGCTGGTCGCTCGGATGGACACTCCGGGCGCTCCGACGGAAGGAAGGAAGGAAGGAAGGAAGGAAGGAAGGAAAGTTTCCCCCCCTAACGGGGCTTCCTAAGTCCGCGCCGACGGTGTAACAAAAGCGAAGGCGAGCGAGGCCGCGCGGGTCGGCGACCTGGGCCTCAATAACCTGCGCTTACACTCGTGATCTCGTTAGCGAATCTTGCCGGCGCGGCTTAGTCCGCCCCGCTGATATATTGGCTTTGGGAAGCCTTTTCTCGGCGGCCTCTTTCCGTTATGGGGCGCGTCGCGAATCCGCGCGGCGGCTGACAGTGTCGCGCGCGCGCGCGAAAATTCATTTTCCATCCGCGGCGGATGTGGGATGTGGCGCGCTTTCGAGGATTGCGGACGCAGGGGATATTAAAGGCTGGAGGCATTGTCGGGACGTCGGCGAGATTTTAAAGAACCGGGGAAAGTCAATTGATTGGCGAAACGGGCTCGCAGTCACGTAATATCTGCAATGCCGTGTCTTTGAATGATACATTCTGGGTCGATAAGGGCAATGTAGAATAATACAAGCTGACATCGTTCTCGAGTTAATTAAATAGAATTAAATAGACTGTATATTTATGCTAGATGTTCTGTCGCAGAAACTCGGAAAAAACTCGTTTATTAGAGAACACGGTCAGCTGATTTTGATGTCGACAGACATGGTTTTGGCGACTGGTCTTGCCCTTAATCTTAATCAATATTTATTTAGAATACGCAAAACTTTGTTTATTTTGTTTTCTTTCTAAAATTTTCGTTTTTGATTCTTACTGTTTAACGATATTTCTTAGATCCACTCGACAATTTTCATACGAAACATTTAAAAATAATAGTAAACTACACTTTTGTTACAAGGAAAAATTAATAAGGCCAGTAGAGCAGCTGAACTTTTCCACGAGACAAATTGATTGGTACTTACCGACATCTTGGGATCCACCCCAGGTGCCCAGCTGCGCTTGCCTGGCGAGCCTGGACAGCGCCTCGACGTAGATCTTGGATGCCGCGGCGGCGCCTGTAACGCAGAAGGAAAACGAAAAAAAAGGTGAGTTTACGAGTGCGCCAAGCAGGAAAAGTTGAACGTCTATCGCTCCGAGTGAGGGAGGGAGGGTGGGGGTCGCGCTTCTCGTAAAAGCGGAACTATCGGGGCGTATTCCGGTTTTACGGGCGAGCGCTGAAAGAAAAATAAAAAGAAGAAACGCTGCGAGGAGCTAAGAAGTAGGACACGAGGCGCACACGTGTACACGTACACGCTCCTCTCGCGCGTATGCAATGCGAAAGCACAATCGATTCGCTTCGGGTCGCGTAGGTTATATTGCGAGAATTTACCTTTACGGCCCGCCGACGCGCTCGTAAAATTTCCAAGAGATATCGCCTTGATTTCATAATAAAAGCCTGGTCAGTATAAAGGATTGGGACGCTTTAAAAAAAAAAAAAAACAAGAATCGCGCGGACATCAATAACGAGAGAGGAACACCCGCATCTTGTCCTCGCGCGCGAGAGAGCAAGAAGAGCCGAGAGGAGGAAAATCAGCGGCGACGGCGGTAGTTTGTCTTTTGCAAAATGCCGGCCGACAGGTATGGGGGTGAAAAATATCGGGAAGATAAACGAGAGAAACGCCGCGTCGAATTTCCAATACTCGTTCCTTCCGCCCTCTCTGTTTCTCTCTTTCTCTTGTTTGCCGCGGGCGCTTCTCTCTCGTAAATACGTAGGTCGCGTACTAATCTCTATCCAATTAAATCGAGTTATATTTTTGAGAGTGCACGGCGGCCGTGTAGCTTTATTTGTGCGGCAAATAAGAGCCAGATTTCACGTTGGCCGCGCGTTGTTGCTGTATTATCAGATTTGTTTTTTCCACCGAAAAATTCTAGTGCGTAAACTATTTGCAATCGTTTTTGTATTTTTAGCTATTTTTACAAAAGTTTTTTTTGAGCGTTTTAGCTCCAAGTTTTATTTATTTATTATTGCGCAGCAGTTTTAAAATAAATAGAGTTTGAAATCAATAAAATTTAATAAAAATGGGATTCTTTACAAAGTGTATTAACGTTCGTGTATTTATTTATTAATATATAATCCAGTAAAATTCTTCATTGTTTGACAGTTATTGGAGTTCCAAGAAATTTACATTGTTTGTTGATTTTACGCTCAATGTAGGTCCATTTATCATTTACGAATATATTAATACAAAAAAGGAAATGTGTTAAAAAAATGCATTCTTATAAATTTCACGCGATTGAATAGCGAGGCAATTCAACTGTAACAGTATTCCAGTCCAGCCTACGCAGCATTCTAATTTTAATCCTTTTCACTCTTGCCTGTCGCACGTTTTGGCTCTGCGCAAAGCACCAAGTAAATGGCAGGGATAGTGCGAAAAAATCCAGTTAGGCCTTAAGGTACTCAAGAGCGATTTATTCGCTCCTTACCTTGAAAATCTCCTTTGCTCGGAAGACAAAAGAAGAGCATTAAATGAACGCTCCCGCGGAATATCAATGCTAAGTGGCCCCCGAGAGAGAGAGAGAGAGAGAGAGAGAGAGAGAGAGAGAGACGGAGCGACCCCCTTTAGAGTCGCGCATTATACAGCTCAAGGCAGAGGAGAAACTTTATCTCGTTAGCCAATATTTTCGGCTGCTTAAAAGACTCACTTACGGCCTCGTGCTCGGAATGACAATTGTCGCGCGAAAGTCTTAGCACGCCGACGCTCGAGACTCTTGTCGGCTCGTTTCGAGTTCGCTAAATCTAAGGTTCTTATTGTCACCGTCGAGATGCTTTCTAGCATTGAGGAATTGTGGAATAGTAATAAAAGCGCTCGTGGTTTTAAAGGAAAACAAACTTTATAATATTAGCAGTACTGTTCTCGTGTCCGTCAAAAATTTTTCAATTTTTAACATTTTTTGTTCGATTTGAACCAAATATTATAAAATTAATTGCTTCTATCGTATTGTAATATCGTTAAATGTAATTAATAAATAACGCAAGAAGTATTTACAATCGAGTATTTTTTGACCAGTGAAAGTATAAAATCTGTTTGTTGAACAACAATTTTGCAATTTTAATGTATACCTCGTAAAATGTTAAAAATTAATGAAATACAATTTTGGATGAAAATCTTTAAAAAACAAAAAAGTTCGGCTATTCTACTTTTTCAATCATAGAGCACATCGATGAAAACGTAGTAAAATTGTGTAAGCCTCTCTATTGTTCAGTAAAAGTATGTTCATTTCGATGCAGCCTCTATAAAAAGTTTATAGACATTTTATGGTTTCGTATTTGTTATTTTAATATGGACAATCGAATCAAAGTACAAAACGCACTACTCTTGATTTCAAGCTGTTAAATCAGTTTTAATGGCTTTGTCACACTTGAAGTGTTCTGCTTCATACATATAAATTCGTTACTCTTATCAAGAGTATGGGAGTAACTGTAGTAATAAAAGAGAAATTTATACAAAAATCAAATTAAAATTGCAAATGAAATAAAAATTTTTGAATTAATATGCAGCAGGAGTAATAAGTTAACTCTTTTACGAGCTATTAATAACAGGCTGTGCCATCATCATCGCTTTCACAGTATTTTAAAGAGCAACCAATAAAGTATCTCAATATATGAGCGCGAAGATTCAGAATTCACTTTTAAACGTAAATACAAATCTACAAGCGGCTACCTCTTTATCTGTCCTCGTGACGGCCGGTCACGCGAAGCGGCGTTTAAACGCCGACAAATTAAGTGAAAACCGCTTGTCGCCGCGACGCTTTGCGCTAAAATCTAAATTTTCATTCTTGATTGCGTCCGCGAAATAATGGATTTCCCATAAACGCTCGCGGAATCGCGCCTCTTTGTCGCGGGCCAACACATAATTTCCTAAAATACGTGCCTTCTTTCTCTTTTCTCTTCTCTCTTATCCTCCGCGGCGTCAGAATGAATTATGCGGGCGTGGCTCGACAATTTCCGATTAAGTGAGAGTAATTACCAGTCGCTGATTGTTAAAGGCCAAATCTGGGTCTTGCTATGGACCGGCCGATAAGAGAAAGAGGGGTAGGGGCACCCTTAATTTACATCAGTGAATTCTAATTAAATTGCACCGCGGCTTTTGTAGATTGCGTTTGATTTATTGGAAGGTGTTATCGCGGTTTAGATAACGTTTTGAGTCTTCTCATTATACATTTTTCTTAATTTAACAAGTGTAAAATTGAAAGTTGCAAAGAAAAATTTGAGTTTGCACTTACTTCTTTAAAATAAGGAGATAAATACATAACAAATTACACTTTCATATTCAGTAAATAACTGTTCATTTTTGAGAAAAATATTTCCATTTTCGTTCGGCAAGGTAAAAACTGCTATTTTCACTATGTAATTGTGCTATTTACGCGTGGCCTTGAACGTTTGTACTAGAAAGCTTTCTCCTTCTGTACAAAAGAAATTATAGAGTACAAGTAACATAAAAAATTGCGGTTATTCATGAGAGCTCGTCATCGGTTATACCCAAGGAATGTTTGTTTTACCGGGCGTTAAAGTGCACTAAAACTGGTTTTACGTCTGTTGCTGACTTACAGGCAATATAAATGCAAATTTTTATGGCAATTAGAAACGATATTGTAAGCAAATTAAGTCATTAGAAAGCACTGGGCGTAATAGTCGTTTTAAACAATTCATAGAATGCAGCTTTCTTAGAATATTATTATTCGAATTTAATTACAATAATTTAAGCTCGTTGTGTACATACAAGTTGTTACAGTACAAGTGGTTGAAAAACTTTTCTTTTAAATAGTCAAAGTGAAGCTAATATTTAGAAGCTTAAACAAATGCACCTTCGATAACTAAACAACGACTTTTCAAAGCATTTAATCAATTACTGCAATTCTTGATTTTATAACTTCGAAGTATCGTCTTACAAGTCCAATTAAAACTTTCCCAAACTGCCAAGATGCCTAATAAGTTTGATTAATTAAAACTAATCACAGAAGATTCGCCACTAATAGATTTTTTATTCCTTTCAATAATTTGTGCATCAAGATTGATCTTTCCCACTTTTCAAACTATCAATTTTCAATTGCTAAACTTTGCGAAACGAATAAAGCAAATCTCTTCCTTTACAGAAAATGCTTCTTTCCATAAATCTGCTCCCTTTATCATTCTCATCCCTCTCGGATCTTCGCCTTCCAGCATAAAAAGCGCATCGCTCGACGTACCATATCCCAGCTTCGAAAAGTCTCAGCGTTAAATGCACGGAAATTCTCCCTCGTCAATGCGAGGAATATGATTCGCAGCTGTGCCGAAGACGGCAGATGTTGCAGGAGTTTTGCTCCCTTCTACAATCTATGCAGAGAGAGAGAGAGAGAGAGAGAGAGAGATGGAGGAGGGTGGCGGAGGGAGGGAGAAAATCGGAAACTGCAGCACATGCGTGCCTGACTTAGGTCTCTCTCCCTCGAAGAGGTTGAAGCTTCACAAGCGCCTCTCCTAAGCATCGAATTCGACGCGATGTTACGAGACTTCCGACTAGCGAGCGGCGGGAGGTAAGATTCCGGAGGCCCATTGAAATGCTTCTGCCGCCGCAGCCAACAAAGAGGTTTATGCCTCCATAAACGTTCGGCGCGAGAATTCAGCCGTGAGCGAGATTATGTTCACTTGTTCCCGCGTAAGATACGCGATTTCAATGATTCGAGGTTTCCGTCTCATGATTTCGGCAGCAGGCGCTCCCGTTTTAAAAGGTTACTACTTCATTTTTCATTCTTTGCGAGCGATCGACCAACGAGTTTTTAGATTATTTCAAGAACTATCTACCATTAGCACGTTGACACTAAACTAATTTTTTTTTCCATTACAAAATACTTTGCGTGCCTTCGGTCTACTGGATCAAGAACCATTAATATCGCGAAGGCAGAGCAAGGGAGAAGAATAATACCTCGCGAATTAAAGAGGAGGTTCCTAGTCAAACAATGTTCATACACGCGAGCAGGAATTCCTCGATAATTGAAAATTAAACCAGACATTCGGCGCTTTCTGTGAAAGGGTCTCCCGGTAATCCGATTTCATAACGAAAAATTCATTTAACAAAGCCAATTTCCACGGTATCGTATCTGCAAGATACAAGCTTTCAATGAAGAAGAAAATTGATTTTTTGATGTTACTTAATTAACATGATGTTTTGAAGGAGCTCTACATAAGTGAAAAAATTATTTTAATTAAACCCAACGTTTGTAATTTATAAATGCTATTACACTTAAAAACGACGCAAAACTTTATCTAATAATTAAATCGTAAATCCGCGGAAGGACTTTTATGAGGCACTTCAGAATTGATGGCAAATTATTCCATCTAAAAACTGTAAAAATTTCTAGCTATACGATTTTTCAAGCTATCGATAGATCAGTCAACAAAGTTATAATCCGTTATGTATTACCAGTTTTTAAAGTGCATTATTCGGCTTTGTCTTCTAAGAAAGAGAGAATATTTTAGAAATCCGAATAATTTAACAACATACCTTAAAAATTCAACTAAAACAAAACGATTCCACTTACTCTCGAACGCTTTCGCTTAGAATAAAACTAATAACTTTCAATTCCCCCCCGAAATTTCATCATCCTGTTCCCCGGCTATCATTACCATACATCAACAAGTCTCCGCTGAATTATGCAAGTTTCCAATCGACGCGAGGCAAGAATCGCGCCGCCCGCCACACCGCTCTGGCATCGCAGCTGCAAAGGAGTCGAGTAGCATTAATTAAGGCAAGGCTGCGGTACTCGGAGGGTGCCGAGGGTAATTACGAGTGCGCCGAGACGGACAGCTGCGCGCCGCCCCGGAAACAAGCTCCCGAACCGAGCGAAACTTTTCGACAACGACGTCAACGACGAATTAACTCGAGTTTTTACCGCGACGACTTAATGGGACCTTGGCGGCCGGATGAGCGACGACAAAACCGTGATCGCGGACATTATGGGACAAATGGCGTTTTACGACTTTGATTTCGAGTGCACCTAAGATTTTCAGCTCGTTCGATTGTGGAATGAATTATGGGCTCGAATCTCTTCAAGTATCAAGCCGGTTTATTAAACTACGACGACAATCAATCGAATAAGTACCAATAAAATATTTGTTTTCTCAATATTTCCTTTTATTAAAAACTTGCTATTAATCGTCAACAGCTCTCTTTCCGGTTATTATTAACAAAATTCATTAGCTTCCAAACGCCTTTTCGCACACAACGAGCCCAAACAGAGGCGGTCCGACCGAAACCGCACATGTACTACTGAAATCTTGGATTCATTACCCGGGGCCCACTTGACCCCGCAACAAACGCAATTTTCCTTAAACAAACAAAACGGACGCGGCAATTAAAAGTTCGTCTCGGGAATTTTGTTAAATTAAAGCCCTCTCGAAGCTGAACCGCACGAAAAAACGGGGCAGCAAAAAAGAAAGAGAGTAAAGCGCGCGAAACGAGAGATAGAGAATGCGCGCCGGGGTAGGGTGAGAGGGTCGGGAAGGAAAAAAAGAAAGGCGAGGAAAAGATAGAGCCCCGCGGGTTATTTCATACAGTGACGCGGAGGCTCGGCCGAGCAATAAATAAGCTCCCGCTCCCGGGGTATAGCATTCAAGAGCACCATAATTTACACTCCTCCCCTCGTTCCCTGGTCGGGGCTCGTGCGCGAGTCTCGCGCGCCTACGGAATCAACCCTTTCGGATGTGCTCTCTCGCGCTCTTTGTCTTCGCGGCCGCGCGCACAGTTCATTCGTTTCGCCACTCGTGTTTTTTAAACCGCTGCGGCGGCCTTTAACGCGAATTATATAAGGAAACGGCGACGAGGTGGATGTAAACGCGATGAAAAAAAAAAAAAAGAAAGATGCAGTCGCGGGTAATGAAAAGCGGCCGCGCCGCGTATCGCGGCCCGAGAGCTTTACGAGCTTTCGCTCGTGTATAATCCGCGAGAGTAATTTGTTGGCTTGATTACTTTTTAAGCGCGGTGTAATTAATTATTGTTGCTCCGGAGACGCGTTGAAACTTTGTTTGTTTTTTTTTTAAATAAGGTACGAAAAGCATTAACAGTCGTACGTTTTAAGGAGAAAATTACTCTCCAATTATTAATCCCGCCGATGCCGCGAGGCCCGATCGCGATTGTTTTTTACCCCCGGCGGAAAATTCGTTTTAATAAAGGAGGAGGACAGAGAGGGGAGCAAAGGGCGTTGGAGAAAGAGCGAGAGAGAGAGAGAAACAATTCCAAACACTCGAAAATTACGCACGAGCTCATACTGCCTGCGAAGCGTGCCTGGCGATATTGCATTCATAAAATCTCCATAAAACTTTTTTAGCCGCGCGGTCGCGCGACTCGTATCCCGACGGCGGCGGCGGCGGGGAAAAAGTTAAAGCGCGCGGGGCGTTTTACGAATTAACACGAAACTTGGAAAATATCCACGTGCGCGGCGTAATTCCCTGGGAGGGTTAAAAAGAAGGGGGGGGGGGCGGGAGGTGGATACCTGCGCCATGCGGAGGAAAAAAGCGCCGAAAAGTAGCGAGAACAAGCGCAATTTCTGCCGGCGCGAGCTGAGCGGCCCTTTTTTCGCTCAAGTTCCTCCTCCACTTTGCGTCATTGTGGTGCGTTATTATCCGACCCTTGGGGGCTGCTGCTGCAGCCGCGTCGCTCGTTGTCCCGTGTTCTTACTTACCGCCTTGCGCGCCCTGCCACCCTCCCCTCTCGCCGCTTATCGTTATTTGCATTAATACGGGTCTGGAATTCGCCCCCGCTGACCCTTTGCGTCGTGCCTGTGTTCGAGGCTTTTTTTTCATTTCCTCTGCGGAGGCTGCGTTTCAGGGGAAGTTTTTTTTGTACGTTGGGTTTGTACGTTATTAGGAAATTTTCGAAAAATCAAATTGGCTTTTATTTGGATTCTTGAATATGGAAAAAACTAGATTTTGTTTAGATAAGGATTAGAAACCATCAGTAATTCTTCAGTTCTGCATGAATAGTAAATGTAAAATAAATAAAAAAAACAGCATTTTTAGAAGAATACACTTATTTATTCCGAAAATAAGTTACTTTATCGCAGATATTTAAAGCATCGAACATTTAAAAAAAAAAAAGAAACTTAATAAAAAGCATCTTTAATCATGTTAAAAGCTGCCGTCTCCTCTCCGTCAGCGCGGAATGAAAATGCACTTTGACTGCCTAACGTGATTTTTGACGAAAACAATACTCCGCAGCATGCGAGTAACGTAGGAATTTCTTGCGCGTCGCGTCTACAGCGAGTTCCCGCGCGAACGTGCGCGCACTTTCCTCTATTTTTTTCTTTTTTCGCGGCGCGGTGGTTTTTTTTTTTTTTTACCTCGACGCAGCGACGCAGTTCCTGCCTCGGTTTACTTACAACTTTTAAAAGCATGCATTTTTAACGGCCCCTCCGAAGAGTCCCCGATGGCGGTCGTGATTGAATTCCCCTTTACTAGATGGCTAATTTTTTACTTTTTTTTTATTTTAGGGTCTGGTAGAGGTTCCCGGTGCTTTTTCGGTCATTTTATTAATATGTAGCCACTTTGCAGGGTAGAATACAAGTTTTAAAAGACTCGAAATTAAACAAAAGTTACTATAGCCTCATTACATGTGCGGTTAACAGTTGCTACAACAATAAATCCTCTGACGTCACAAAAAGTTTGTATCTTTTATGGTTTGATTAGTATCAGAAAACATAAGCGATTCTTCTAATGCAGTCGGACTCTAAGAATAATTTTAAGGATTGTTACAAAAATTTTTAATTCGGAGTTAAATTGATTCATTAATTTATGAATAAATTTTATTTTATCATTATCAAACAAGAAAAGAAAATTCTGCAAAAACCATTGTAGATATTAGTTCAATTTATAGTGGAATATACAGCGAATCGGTAAAATATTTCTCTTAATTTGCCCTTGCAAGGGCAGAAGAAGTTGAGATTAGTCTCTAACCGCACGCTCGGCCGCAACAAAGCACTCGAGCTTTCCCGCGAGACAGTTTCGATCTCCGTATAATTGAATCCGCATTTCCAAATACTATACTTTTGCTCTCGCAAGAGAGTTTTTCTTCCAAACGTCCAACCCCGAAATTAACTTAAATATTAGGACGAATAAGTTTGTTCGTGTTAATTCATTAATTACCATACGGCGGGGGTGAAAGTTTTCGGGGCGCAATTATACTTTTGCTACGTCGCTGTTACTCTTCAACGCGTTTTAATCACTCCTGCACATTAGTTGAGAGAAAGTTTCTGATTTGATTTTGTTCCGGCGTACATTTGCTGACACAAATTGCAGCGATAACACCACGAGCGAGCTTTAACATTTCGCAAAAATACAGTGTACCTTAAAAGTTTCCGTTCTTTAAAGGAATATCTTTCTTGTGCCTGAATACTGAAGAGTTTAATAACTTAATTAATAACTTTATTTTTCACCTTGTAAATCTACATGTATAATATATACTTTACGATCTCGATTTATACAACGGAAGGTCAGTTCAGAAGTTAAAAGTGAAATAAAAATGACGATTCAGTAATTCACAATATGCATTAAATAATAACGAGAACGAAAATTTCATATGAAACATGCGATGAGCGGGTAAAGAAATCCTGCTGTCCTCGTTTACAGCTCTTCCTTTCTTTCCGTACTCTGATACACAAACGTCTGGTCTCTCTCTCTCTCTCTCTCCCCTTGACATAATCCGACGCACTTTTTAACCCTCCCACGACGAGGAGAAGATTCACTTTCGCTGTCGGGTTATCTGATACTACACATCGTGCTCATATTTCACGCTCGGCATGAATAGGCGGGGGACATGTTCGCCTTCTTCGCCTACTACCAAAAACGTCGTCGAACACGCGGAGTAGCTGCGCCGCGCGCGGCGGCGCGACTCCTTGTCTAGAGGGTAGGAAATTCCGGTTTCTCTTTATCTTCCCAGGTACACGAGGTCTATTGAATTGAAAAGTTATACGAACGTTCGCTCTTGTCGCTTACGTGAAAGGGTGCGCAATTTTTCATTGTCAATTTTTTCAGTCAAGTGGGCCTTTAGTTTCTTGAGAAATTTAGCTCGTGCATTATGCGAACGGGTGTTTATTGTTACTTTTTTAGAAGAATAACTTTTCTCCAATGTGTATTGTCTATTTTTTCAGGAATTTATATTAAGGATATATTAAATTTTTTTCAACCTATAATCATCATTTCTGGTAAAAAATTGTTCACTATAAAAAAAAGAAGAAAACAAAAGCCGAATTTAATAAAAGGCGAACTTTGTATAAGGCATAAGGCATATTTTCTCACAATTTTGAAATCCAAAACTGCGCAGTCTTTTCCATTTTTCATCTCGGTATTCCGTTCTGAAATTTCCCATTTTTTGGCTCATGTTTATTCTTCTTTCATTTTTCAATGAACTATCGGAAAAAATTCTCAAACGAAAAAGGCGAACTTAAAAAATACAATTTTCAGCAATGACAAAGCATTTATGAGGATTTTTGTCGACATAACATAAGCGTCGTATGTGATTGTTTTTACACTACAAACATATCCTGTTTACCCGGAGAAGAATAAAATATGTTTTTAAACCTTTTACAATTGTAAAGCATAAAAATTTTTTGAAAATTATTGAAAATTTTTACTGCATACGAGACAGACACAATTTTTAAAAACAGAATTTGTTTACCGAATAATGTTCATTTAATAATGAATTTTTTAGTTACAGTTAACTGAATTCTAATTATTCTATTTGACAAATCCATGACTGCTTTTCTAGCTCTTCCGACGTACACTTCCCCAATCTCCTTTCCATGTTTACGAGGAGAGTTCAAGAGGCTTGAAGGAGTTCACTTAATTTAAATATATGAAGATCCGATCAAGAAAGTTACCCTCTGCATTCCAAGTATTTGCAAAGTTTCACTAATGAGGAGTAATGACGGGTAAGGAAAAAGTCTAATAGGCTAAACTTCAGTAAAAGCTCGAATAAAACGATTTATGTTTCGCGAGATAAACAACAAAAAAATGTATATTCTCTCGGCTAGACCGATACACTTTAGTTTGAAAAAAAAACGAGGAAAACTTTGTTTACCAGACTTTTCAACGCCGAGCGTTTTAATGTAAAATATCCAGCAGTACAGACATTTAACAGCGCACAATACCGAACCTCGCCATCGAAATTCGTTCAAGCTTGCAATTAAAGAGCCCGTCTCGGTACCCGTTCTCGCTTCCTCCTCTCTTTTTATCCGCCAAAAAATAAGAGAGCTAACTGAGGCAGATAAGGAAACGATGAGAAAGAGGGAGAGAGAGAGAGAGAATCTCGCTTCGCCGGTATTCAAGGGAGTACGTAACGAGCGCCATTTCTCAGGAGTTCCGGAAACGCCAGGCAAAATGAATGGAACTCTCGAAAAATTCTTCCCTCCTCTCGGGCTCTCTCCTTCCTTCGCTTTCCTTTTCGATTCAGTCCGGAGGCTCGTCATCAATTGCCCATCTCTGTCCCCTTGGCTCGCGAGCAGCCCACCGCCGCCGCCGACGCCGCCGCATCGAGAGCTTTTCCTCTCGGAGATATAGCCGCTTCATTGGAGAGGACGGGAAATCATGTTGGATTTACCATTTTTTTTTTTTTTTTGCCCTCGAGTGAAAATTTATTTTCGCTGCTCCCGTGGAAATAAGGGATGCTCGTGTATGTTCGCGTAATTAAAGAGGGAAAACGTACAACGATTTTCTTCGATTTTTCAATTATTTCTAATTGCTACAGTTGTCCGATGATTCTCAATTATTTTGAAACACGAGAATAATGACAAAGTACGCAGAACGAGTTTTAAATAAACGAGATAATTCTTTGCGCGGAATAATTAACGTTTTGCCAATAGTTTATAAAGATTTGGCGAACAATAAACTGCAGAGAGAAAGATCGGTGAACTTGTCCGTTTCCCGATCGTGCGCGCATTAAACCGTCGCGAATCGTTTGTCAAAGTTTCGCGTTTTCGGATCTGTTCCAACTTTTTCAGCCATCAATTTTCTTCGATCTACGATTCTCTAAAACTTCAATTTTAAAAATCTTTCTTTATCGTTTAATTTATGAAATATAGCATTGATTGGAAGCAGTCGGTAACTTCTTTCGGGATTTTCAAAGTTTCAATTTATGACCGTATTACAGAAAGATATGAGAAATTACTCTTGCATGGATGAATATTCCACTTTGCCTAGGATAACACGCGTATATATATATATATTTCGTACAATTTAATAGTTCTTATTTCCCTATTTTCGACGCAGTATTTGAGCTTAACGAACAGCTTTGGATTACAAGAATTGGCATTTTTCATTCGCGAGTTAATGGAAACACGGACATAATTAGATTTACACCGTTGAATGCTGTAAATCGCGCTTCAAACGTATAGCTGAAATAATTGGTTTTCGAGTCTAAGCTTTTGAAGCCTGCACTCTGCATCGGATCACGTACGATCTTCTTTCGTGCGAAATTGCTCTTTGTTACCATCTGCACGGCGCTGAATAGCAATTACGTAACAACTAGTTTGAATAATTCGTCGTAATAAATTTACATCGCTGTGCGAAGAAGTCGCTTTCACTAAAAATCCTTTTAATCTTTTTAAACCACCGATTATTACGACTTACGAACATTGCTACGAGACAATGGAATGGTTATATATTTTAAGTTCATCTCAAAAAAAAAATGTTGCTTTTATCTCGACGGATAATGAAACCGCGCTTCTCGTCGTTGATACACAAAATTCGGGCTGTCATTCCCCTTTTTCAAGTTTGACTCAACGCGAAATCCTGTCATCGAAAAAACAAAAATCTCGCGCTTACAGGAGCGTTAAGCCGAGCGATAAAAAAATCATTCCCCAGTCGTGGAAGTCACCAGTCGAAATCCTCCCAATGTATAAATCTCCGCCCGATAAATGTTTGATCCTCTCTCTGTACGTCTCGAAAAATAATAACTGCAGCAGCTCCCGCAGATTTTCATGCTCCGAGGCCGCAGCGCCCGGAAACTCGGCGCATTCGAACGCGTATCGTAGGCAACGCGTTAAACGGGATTATGGCAATAAGCTGCGGCGGCGGCGGCTGCTGCGTTGTTGCCGCTGTTGGGCCGAATAAACGCGCGTCATAATTCGCTTTATTATTATCGCTCCTCGTTATCGGGAAGGGAGCCTGCACGCCGGGCTACACGACACTCGGAAGCGCCTCGTCGACGCCGCCGTTCCGGGAGACTTTCAGCGGCGGGTAACGGCGCGACTCTTTATACGCGTATAATATGGGGCTCTGAACTCTTTTCCCCGCCGGTTGGAGATGCTACGGCCGCCGGAGATAGGGAGATCGGCGAAGAATGAGTTAGGTTAAGTGTCGGGGAGGTCCTTTAGTAATGCCGGGAAATGTAGTCGAACTGAAAAATCGGAAAATTTAAGATATAAACTATTCGGAAATAAATGTCGACGAGATTGTCAGTCCAGTTATTTCAGTGTCAACTTGATTTCCTCGTTTGTATAGTAAACTATAACGTTAAATGAATCTTTTCTCTTTAGCAGGCATTACTTTTTTTTTATTATTTCATATTATTTAAAAAATAAACCAACGCATACAGAAAAATATGCAAGGATATATGTTATTGGTTTTTTTTTCAAATTAATGTCAAAATTAATATAAAAAAAAAGAATATAAAGTGTCAATGTTTCGCGGTGATAATAATAAATGACATCATAAAAGCAGATTAAAAATTCAATATATATTATTTTATTGTGCCTTTATAATTTAATGGAAATTTAAAAAAAAAAACAGATTATGTTTTTTAATTAAATATAAAATTTAAATAAACTGAAAATAACTTTTTATTATTTTATATATGTCAATTCTTAGAACCATTAAATGAATATTCCCAACAAATAAATTTCGTCTGATGTCGTACTGAAAAACAATATGCTGAATTATAATAAAAGGACTCGGAATGTACTCCCCGTTTGTTTGTCGGACCATCAAGTAAAGCGCGAGAACTAAAGGAAAAGAAGAACTGCGGGAATTATAATAGCATTAACCAACTGGTGTGCCGCTGCTGATGCCATACTGAGGTACGCATCTATAATTATGCCTACTTTCAACAGATTTATGTTCACGGGAGAAGAATGCGCGAGATGAAAATAAAAGAGAGGTTGAGAGAAAAACGATAAAGCACATTGCCACCTGCAGGGAAATTAACATAAAGAAAAATGAAGAATTGTTTCCGAGAGGTTTTTTTGTTTGAAAATTTATTTATTGCGTTCCAATGAGATTATTCCACTGAGACTATTAAGTATTTAATTTCATTTGACGATTAATTAACTGTTTATAATTACAGACATATAAAATATCGTAACGCCTTGTGCAATGCGTAAACAACTGATTTATCAAACGTTTTGAAACACGTGTTCGGTATATTAATTGGATAATTTTAAATAAATATAATAATTATTTTGCACTGCAGTTTCCAACAGTTCCCGACAAAGTCAGGAATCCACGCGAGAAAAGGAGAAACACAAACACAATTCTTTTTTTGATGATTTTTTATTTTAATCGTGTTCGAAGTGTGATTTGAAGCGTGTTTGAAGAGCCCGTAATTTTTCTAATAAAAACCAAAAAGAAAACGAAAACAAAACTAAAATTTGTTATCTAATCTAAACGCAGCAACTTCATAACGGAGTTCACCTATCTCCGTAATGAACTTGGCATTCGAATCAATTTTATATTCAAATACGTTCTTAACATTTCAATTTTGTACATTGATATAAAAAGGTACATTGGATCCGTAACACCAACATTAAGCTGGATTTTAAGTTTCACCTAAATTAATGAAATGAAAAGATAGCTACCAAGAATGAAATGAATTGCGTTCTACATTTCTATTTCAAAGTGACGCCTTTCAAAGCGAAAAGAGCTAAAACTGCACAAGGGAACGAAAAGAGGGTTGGAGCGAAAGAGAGGCAAAGATTAGAGAACATTTAAATAATGACTCGGCGCGAAGATTATTAACTAAGAAGGAAAGAAAATCAGGCAGTTTTAAACAAGTTGAAAGTAATTGAAACGGTTTCTGCTGTGGGCTTCAGAAAGCTTTAATTACCGGAAGCGATGACGGCTGTAGAAATACGTGCTTCCGCGCGAAAATTTTTTTTTCTCTACTTTTTTCAGTCGCTGGATTGCCAGCAGTACCGACACAGTTACTTCGGAAATTTATGCACGAATGATTGCAGATCTTTTAATATAGTATTGCCGTTACTTATCAGCATTAAAATTTTACTTTTTATACATTGATTATAATATTTTTAGATTTTTTTACTTCCTTGATATTTTTTACCCACGTAAAAATAATTTATATAATTTTTATCAAGATTTTATAATTTTATTTTTAAATTTTGTAAAATTTTGATTC
>JAWWML010011723.1:686-28419 GCA_035047165.1 Ormyrus rosae | reverse complement strand
CTTCACCCCCCTGCACTTCACCCCATTCACCCCTCTCCCGAAGAGTCCCAATTATCGAACAGTCCCAATTATCCAACTGTCCCAATTACCGTACAGTCCTATTTTGAGTAAAACTTATGGGGGTTGGCGCGCGTATCGCGCAGGGGGGCGGAGCCCCCTAGTAATAATATAAAAATAAATAATTAAATATAGAATAATTTGAAATTATGTTGTTGAAATCGATGATTTTTAATGAATCTCGGAGATAATAATGGAACGATAAATTAATTAGAAGGAAGCTATTAAGTGCCAATGAATTGGCAGCGGTTTTATTTAAACTGGTATAGTGAAACGTCATAAATATTTTATAAAGTTTTGCGTATTTTGAATTAATTAAACTTCTACTAACTATGAGTAAACTGTTAGCCCGTCCTATTTTAATCTGATAATTAAAAAAACAAAATTATTTAATAACTTTATTACTTATACTTTTATAATACTAAACTAAAGTTATCGACCTATACTTACAATTAGTTGCTAATAACTTACCGAAATCCGTCTATTGACCTAATTACAAGTTCTAGCGAACATCATTATATAACTAAGCTCTTATACCCGGCATGTTACAATACTGTATTATATTTGCAGGCATTACTATCTTGCAAATTCCTTATTAAAACGAAACCCTATTGGGAGTTTCTGAGCAGATTAAACCAACGTAATGAAATACAATATTATAAAACCGTATAAAAGTTTTATTTATTTTCTAATTACTGAATTCTAGTACATTTAGATTTATGCTTAGACAGAACAATATGAAAAAAATAGATTTTACAAGATTGGCAAAAAGCTTGCATTTCAAACGTGATAAATAGAAATGTAAAATTCGTTCAATTTATCTCATTTCTTTTCCCATTCCAAATCCATTGATTCCGCAGTGCAGAATCGGGAGCAAGGCAGACGTCAAGCGCTCGGAATCGTTTAGAAACTCGGCAGCAACTAGAGTTGACAGTTCATTTCGCGACACGTCAAACTATTGATAAGTCCTTCGAAGCCGAGGGCGAAACAAAGAAACAAAGACGCCCGGGGGAAAAAAAGGCAATTCGCATTTTGTTCGCTCGAAGGGAGAATTTGCGTTCGGCGAAATGTAGGTCAAGTGGAGCCTTCGGCAGATGCAGCATCGCGTGTACACAACCAGAGAGAAAATAAGTCGCGCATCGCAAGTCGAAGTGGTACACGGACACTGGCATATGCGATGATGGACGTTCGAGCTGGTCAAGTTGAGCGAACAAACCACTTAGCTCGTTAGGACGTTGACTTTGTAGATCGGTTCGAGAGAGTAACGTTGCCTCTCGGTACTCGCGCCTAGCTTAATCAAGGTTCTAGATGCCGCTGCTACCCTCAATTCGGTGCAGATGCATTAAATTCAATTAAATAAACTTCGTTATTTAAGCAGTCAACAGCTGCTCAATAATTCAATTTACCAAAACCTTAAAGTGACATTTTGAAAAACGACAATAGGAGCTTTTAAAGTTCTTTTTAACAATAAAAATGTTACCGTTGACCTAATAAGTTCATTCAATAATAACTTATGCAGAGCGGGGGAAAAGTATGAATGACAACATGTTTGAACATAAAATTTCCCGTTCTTTCAGAATCTGAAGTCGAAAATAGGGTTTTCCAGTTAAAGAATCAAAAGTCACCGCTAAGTGAACTAGAACATGAAGTCTAAGCTCAAATCAAAGTTCATCGTCTACATACTTTTTCCCCACTGGGTATAATAAATATTTATTTAATTTTAGTCACTTCAGAATCATTCGACTTAAGGAGTCTCATAGGTTTCATGAAATCATACAGAATGACTTGAAATTTTTGTATTTTATTCCTTAACTAAACATGCGATTATATGATTTTTTTCAGAATTTTTTATCGCCACGATTTTCGAGAAAAAAATTGTTGAAAATTGAACTTTTAACATGCTCTTACGGAAGAGAGAGGTTATGAAGGGCTTGCCCGTAAGAATTTGCGATAAAAAACATAGTGATTAAGTTAAAAAAATGATAGTTTTATAGAAAAACAATCAAGGAATCAAAATGTGCCCGGCTATGAATTGCTTACCAGGAATTTGACAAAGAACTAAGGTAAAACTTAACACAAAATATTGAGTTCGTTGGCTGTGGAGGGGGCGCGTGGTGAACAGGGAGCCGCTCGCGGAGAGAGAGGGACTTTCCTCCTTCCGGTCACGAAATCTATGAAACATCTTAACCAATCTCACCCATTAGTTTTCCCCCTTAAAAAAATAAATTGATTAAAGTAATACCGCGATTTGATTACTATTTCGCAAAAGATTCAGTTTCCGTTCCTTCGGAAGAATCGAAACAATGAAGCAATTACGTCAGAGAAGGCTCGAAGTAGCTCGAAGATTATCGCGCTCACGAGCAAGCGATAAGAGCAGCCAACGATCGCATCGTCAATCCGCGAGAGCCCAAAAACGTGGCGCCCCGGTCGACATCGTCGAATCCTCCGTCGCTTTATCGTCGGAGCTCGTGGCGGGCGCGGCGTGTGTCCTTTATCGGCGCGACTCCATTCGTCGTGCTCTCTCCTCCCTTCTTGCCGCATAACCCGCGCGTTTAATCTTTACTATTATCGGGCCCCCGCGGAAGCAGGTCATGCGCGAGCTAACGCAGTTATATACGCGAGTTCGAAATTGTCCGCCGATGCGCAGCTCCCTGTAGTGGCTGCGGCACCTATGTATGTGCGCGCGGGGAGCGAAACTGCAGTTTCATGGAGTGTAAATAAGGGCGGATGCGCGCGCCGCGCGACGCGCAGAGTGCGAAATCCTGTTTTCGTTTCGGGGACCGAAAACACCGGGAGCGCGGAGAGCTCGGTTAGCTACCAGCCAACTTTTGCCTGGGATTGATCATTTAAAGGTTTTAGAGTGGGCGGCCGGAGGGGGCTGGACCGGAGATGTTGTAGCTTCGAGCGCAGCCTCTACTTCGAACCCAATAACCCTCAAGGTCTTCGACTCGGTATACGCGCAACTTTCCGATAATGTAGGCGACTTTTTTATTGTATTCCTATCTATTGTGCGTTAAAAGAAAACTTTTTGCTTCTGACAAATTAGTTAAAACGTCCTCGTCACGTTAACATTCTTCGAACCGTTTGGAATTTTTAATTATCTTTTTCATAAAAATTTCTTTAAAATTATTTAACAGATTCGGTCTTGTTTTACGGCTCCGCGACCATCAAATGCTGGCCGGCACCTCCAAAAAGGAAATTTGCATGATATTAACGAAGGCTGCGGCGGAGAATCTAAAATTTAAAATATCGCTCCTCTTTGACTCGCATGCGTCGACGATTTTAACTCGTCCACTCAGACAAGAGGTCGGAATTTAAGGCCTGCGAAAAAATCCGAAAAAAATCCACAAAGAAGCAGAGGGGACGCGAGGCGGGACCGCATTGTGCGTTTACGGTCTGGCTGTCCAGGCGATATTAACTCGCGCCGTAATGCGTTAAATTCTGAGCGCCGTCGCACATCTCGCGCCCCGAAGACCCTAAATCTTGCTCGATGCGAGAGAGCGAGAGAGCGGCAGGACTAGGCGTCGACGCTCCCTCTCTCACTCTCTCTGACGCGTATTTCTTGCATTAAGCTGACCTCGCCTGCAGCGGCGGCGGCGGCGGCGGCGGCGGCGGCGGCCACATGTGCGCCAGATAACAAAGCTCGGACCTATATATTTTCCCTCTCAAGCAGACTGCATTTTTATCGTAAATTTTAAATATTTTTACCAGCTGCAGCCTAAGAGCCTTGGGAGAGAGCTGGTCGATATTCATTCGAGATTCTTGGTCGCGCGCTAAAACAACCCGGTGAATTACGGCTCTTTTTTACCCTTTTTATCCAAGTATAATAGTGTTCTTGCTGTAAATTACGTCGTTTGCTTTTCTTGCCGGAATAAAAAGTCGCTTTCAAAATGTCTCAATTTCTTCGAGATGAAATCCAAAATACTCGTAAAACATTGTATTTGTTCTTAATAAATGTGAAATACATAATACACTCGTAAATCTTGGAAATTTATGATCTTCAATTGCGCATTACAAAAGATCGTGACATAAATCTCGCATCATTATGTACACCATGTAGGCCGGAATTGAAAAAATTGTAATCAGCGCTGCGAGGTATCTCAAAGTCAACAAGTCAAGCCGTCAGAGAAATCACAGAATAAATTCTGCAATTAAATAAATAAATCTCGGCCCAACGAGTATTCTCAGAACTACGTTATTTTTCTATAAAACTGATTAGCGTTTAAAAAAAAAAAAAAAAAAAATATCGCATTAATGGCGGATTAACGTGAAATTGATTTGCAGCCGTGGAAAAAAACTGGCATTGCTTCGCCGCGCCCATCGGCGGCTCTCGCGACCCTCGAATAAACAAACCGCTAAATAATTCCGCGTCAAATATCGAAATCGAATTTCGATAAGCGTGCAAAACTGTGCGCGCGGAGAAGCCGAGAGAAGCCCCGGCGAAAGAGAGCGAGAGCGAGAAGGCAAAGTTGCCGCGCGCTCGGAAGAAGGAGAGAGAGAGAGAGCAAACTCGGCTCTGGTGAGAAAGCGCGCATTTATCTCGGATGCGCGGCAGCGGTGGCGTCGCCGCTCCGCCCAGGGCACAATGGGACGCATTGATTATTCGCCGGCGCGGTATAAGCCAGGGGCCCCGAGCATTACCGAAGACTTCCTCCTCTCGCGCGCGGCGCCGTTACCCTGCCCGGTTACGCACCTGAATGGCGTCCTCACCCTCCCGCGACTAGTGCTAAAGGATATATCCCCCTCCCGCTCCCGATCGAGAAAGTAAGAGCCCCGGGATGGGACAAAAACCCGGGCAGATTTACAGGTTCAACCGCAGCGCGCCGCAAGCGCCGAGTCGGGAAAAACTAGGTAGTTTACCGGCGTACGCCCCTTTTGCGTTCGCGCGTTTTTATCCGCGCCCTTCGCGCGGCGTATAAAACCTGTCGGGGAATTAAATCTGGGATCGAAGCTCTTTTTACAAATATCATCGGGGAATAAAATACTTTCGCGCCTCGGGAAAGAAAAAAACTCGATTTCGACCGCTTTAATGAACGGCTGTTTACGACAGTTTGACGCCACCACTTGTTAAAGGTCGGCTGACGCAGAATCTCAATTTTATCTAATCGTTAAAACATAATTAAACGTAATTTAATAAAAGCTGATTTTTTGCATATTAAAAATACAACAAAGTGTAATAAGTCATCACTGACTAACCATACTAATAACGGTAACATAATAAATTTCCTCTTATTATCTCCTCTCAACGTGTATGTGTGTTATAACTTAAAATATATTGATAATTTTAAAATTCCTACCATTATTACACCGAATAATTCGAGTAGAAACTAGCAGCGCCAGAACAAGTTGTTGAGTGAATTTGAAACGACTAAACTCCTCGAGTTTCCTGCCCTTTATTAAAGTGTAGTGGCCGTTACATGGTTATTAAAGGTTGCTAAATTGAATATCAATGGAAACTTATTGTTCGAGAGTGCTCATTCACTTTGAAATTCTAAACTGCAGAAAATATTCATCGCAAAATAAGCAATTACATTTCAAGTAGAATTCCCGCACTCGAAAATTTTCACAAATTCTATACCAACAATAAATAGCCCATCCAAAAGTATATTTAAGTGTTCTCAACCTAAAACGTTCAAAGAAATAAACCTCAAATTACTAATCTAAACGAAAA
This sequence comes from Ormyrus rosae, assembly GCA_035047165.1. NCBI lineage: Eukaryota > Metazoa > Arthropoda > Insecta > Hymenoptera > Ormyridae > Ormyrus > Ormyrus rosae. The sequence goes on along the minus strand of JAWWML010011723.1, from coordinate 22,691 downwards.
TTATTTGTGCATTGTATTTGCCAAGGCAAAGAAAGCCCAGTCTAGCCTCCGCCAAGGAAATAATAAGAGCAGCAGAGGAGTATACAGGAGCATTTGCTGCTTTTTTAGCCCCGAGTTGTTTATCGCTTCAATTAGTCAGACGACAAAGGGAGGTTTGCAGGCTTATTTTCGCTCCTCGGGTAGTTCACTCCCATTCTTTCCGGCGAGCGTTCTCGGTCCTCTCGTTTCCTAGCGCTGCTCCTCGAATCAAAAAAGAAGCGGCGCGCGTTACCTCCTCGATTGTTCGCCGGGACTGGATCAGGGCACGATTATTCTCGAAGCGTGCAGCCGGCAAAGGTATGTAAGGGCGATCGTCGGGATAGAAGGAAAAAGTATTTTGAAAATTCATTTTATTTCCTGCGTATTGTTATAAAAATTTTGTACACTAAATTACAATTCAGTTTGAATAAGTGAATATTCCAGAATATAATACTTTCTAAGGCGCGTATAAAATATCCGCGGAAAAAAAAAGTTTCTCGCGTGTTTATCAAACCCGAAGCGATGAAAACGCGAGTAGTTTAAGCATGTGCTTCTCATTTCGGTCCCGCAGCATGCATACGTCAGCTTGACGTGTGTCGCGCTGCTTGACAGATTCATTTATGCTGCTGAAGCGATTCTGTGTTCTTCAGCACCTCTTCTCCTCCGTTATACTATTTTATCTGAGTCAGGTGATGGAATATGGAGTGACCTAGAAATTCTCGACTCTTTTACCTTCAATATGCGTCAAACTGCAGAAGTCGATTCAAAAGTCGACTGTCTAATTACAAACACGACAAATTTCATTTACTTATCTCAACTGAAAAAATTCAGAAAGTTAAGTTTTTGTTATATATTCATATTATTTGGCAATAAACGTAACTTTTTACGTCAAACATTTGGGCAATGTGATTTAAGTTCGAGAATAAAATATTTCATTTGAAACGAGTGCGAATTCATATATCGAAACTCAGGTACAGTCTCTAGAGTGACATTTCAACGTTTAAATATTAAAGTCGGAAACTTTCAGCCAGCCACGATATTCCGAAATTTGACAAGAATTTTATTCGCAAACGTCATAATCGTAGTAACACAATGCACTTGACGAACTCGCTAGCTTTATTCGAAACATCTTCCGAAACCATAAAAAACGCACGTAGCGCATCTCTTGCATTTAGTTCCTCTCTCCTCGTTTATTTCCTCCCTTTCTTATTATACCGGCTCCGGCGAAATATGTCGCGGCCAACAGCTCGCACTTTTTACCAGCCGGGGAAAAGAGAGCCATCGCCGCCTCTCGCGCTCTTTTTTTTTTCGAAACGCCGCCGCCCGCCAGGGAGAGAGTGACATTTATTCGCGCACTCATTCTCGACGCTTCCGGAAAACGATGTATTAGGAGGATAGGACGAGTGGGGCCGGGGAGAAAGGGAAATGGCTCTTTTTGCATAAAATTCATCGAGCGTTATACGTCGAGGCGCGGCGCGGGCTTCATTTTCCCTTTACGCGGCTTTCTTTTTTTAATAAAAATTACGAGACGTACGCTCAAACAAGTGTACCGCGAGCTTCGCGCGCGGAAAAAGTCATAACTCCTGCGTTTTCGACGGAAAAAAAGTGTAATGTTTAAAATAAAAGTAAATGCCTCGGGGAAGATATATTGAAATGGTGGAGCGGTGAAATCCAATTTTATAGGAAATAAATGATAAATATAATTTGATCGATTTGATTCGCAGCTGAAACCGTAAAATTGTGACTGTGAAAGCCAAAAAAATATGCTTTCTCATTTATAGTTGGAGCAGCGGCTCTCTAATGTAACTGGGTTAAATTAGCCGCCGACTAAGCGATTAACGCTTCATTTAAAGTTGGTCCAACTATCGCGCTCCTTTTTCCGCGCTTTTCCCGCGCACTCAATTCAAGTCGAAAAAGATTTTGAATGCGTTGCCGCTCGGGGGAAGGCCCTGGATGCATGTCGGAAAACCGCATGTATACAAGAGAGCGCGGAGCGCGGTAATAGAAAAGCATCCTAAAAAATGGTCAAGGAAGATGAAGTCGGTGGAAATAAAGTACCGGCGGACGAGAGCGAAAAGCGCCGCGGAGCAAGGGGGGGAAGCAGGGGGAGGAGCGGGGGAGGGGGAGAAGCAATATCGATTACGCGATGCCCGAGGTAGCCCATCCTCCGCTAAATCAGTAATAGAGCATCGCTCGCGCGAAACGACGTCAGGTAGATGCGATAGGTAACTGCGTTAACTTCGCGGCGGCCACCTATCCATCGCGTCCGTTCGCATGAATATATATTGCGATATTAACTCGCCGGCGCGCCTCGCTACCTTTCTGTAAGCGCGCGCGCGGCGGCGGGCACGTCACGTAAACGCGAGAAAATCTACGAGTTATGCGGGGGATGAAGTACCCCGCCCCCGCCGCCGCCGCCGCGCGTCATTAACGTTATCATTACACTCGGCCTGCGCGGGCGGGATTTTTCGAAAGCCTATACGAGCTGCAATGCTAATTAAAGCCGGCGAGCAGTTTAACGTTATACGGCGCGATTAATTTTGAATTCCAAGAGCGGAGCGGCATTAACGGCCCCGGCTAGAAAATTCAAATTACAGAGGAGCCTGCGAGCGATACAGCGGCCATCCGTAATATTTCATCCGGCGGCGGTGTGCACTCCGCGTGCCGGGATCATAGAATGGGAGAAAAATCCCTGGCCCTTCCTCAAAAGATCCGTCTCTCTCTCTCTCTCTCTCTCCCTCTCTCGCTCTGGAGCTCGGCGGCGGTGCCTCTGTTAAATTAGTCGTGCGGTCGGGACGTTCGGAAATAGCGCGAGTACGGCGCGCGGGCCGCGCGGCGCTCTCCGGTATTTGCATAGGTAATTGGCCGTCGGTCGGGGCTTGCGCGAGCGCGCGTTGTTGGTAACTGAATTGGGTTGGCGGTGATTTTACTTTAGTTTTTTTTTTCCACCCCCGCCTCTTTTTTTTATATATATACGCTCGCTCGTCCGTACGATAGAGCCCGATTGGCGCGGGGATTTTCAGCGCCCCCGGCGCCTTTTCCTTCCTGCCTTAGCCGACCGATATATATATATATCTTCCAATTTCGCGCGCTTTTTAGCTCCAGTGCAGACGGAGAACTATATGGCGCCGCACACATCGACGTTCTCCGTGTTTATAGATGTGATTGCCCATTCTCCGCAGTTTTGTAGGCGTTAATCAAAATTCATTTCTTTCGCTCTCGCTCTTTTTTTCCCCCCGATTTCCCGGACGAAAGTTTCGCGCAAAAAGCCCTGTGTTTTCTCCTCGATGCCACTGTTTCGCGGTCTGTTGCGGGTTAACCTAATTTGTCCCCGTGCGCCGGTGTGGGTCGAATTTGAAAAGCTCCTCTTTTCGCACGCCGATAGGAATGAATCAAAGCGGCCTGAAAGGAATCGCGGAAGCGGCGCAGGCGTCCGAAGGTATCTCTAATCGTCGCTCGAAAGCGCGAAAAACCATTCAGCGAAGTATCGAGCAACGCCGCGAGCGACGAACGAGCGACACGGTGAAAGAAAAAAATTGCGAAATCCAAGGATCGAGGAGCGCGCGGCTTTGCCGATACAATGCAAACCGTTCCTGTCTCCCGCGAACAAGACGGAAATGTTTTCATTCGGAACTTGCGAGTTGAAATACCCCGGGACTTGGTTTCGAGTCGAAGCGCAGCTGCGGAGAGCTCGACAGAATGGCAAAGAAAGAAAGCAAGGAGGCGGTGGTAGGAGAGGAAGGCAGAAGGGCAGAGGCGGAAAGTATCCCTAAGTCGAGCCTCGGCCGTCCCCTCGGTGTCCTCAGGATTCCGGTGACGACAAAGAAATCGTCCAGAGGACTGGCACAAAAGCCTCCGGTAGAGGATAGAGAGAGAGGCGGAAATAAAGTGAAATCCGCCGCGAATTTCCGCGGCCGTCACGCTCGAGCGGTGTTTTTCTTTGAGGAACCAACTGGACTGGCAGGGCGCGGCGCGCGCAAGAGTCCGGCGAATCAAATCTTTCGTTTGCAAGGAAAGACGGCCAAAAGCTGGAGTCACGCTGCTGTTTTCCACAGCGTCCGTCACGGAGGCGCGAGCTTCAATGGGGACATGCTAAGCGCACCGAAGGGTTAACGTCCTCGAGCTTTGAGGACCTCAATTTTTTGATAGGCGAGCTTGATTAAAGTGCACGGTAAGAAGCTCTTAAGAGGATTTTCGAAATTACATTCGAACTTTAGAATTTAAAGCAATTTTCTGCTGGTTACTTGTGCTTTCAGCGTTTTTCAATTTCTTTTCGCCGTTTGTTTTGGTTTAGCGAGAAAAGAAGGAAGAGAAATTATGATGATCGAAAGGGTAGAAAAGTCCCGAGTAAAAAATTTTAATTTATAAAGTTTGAATTCTTCGAGCAATTTTCACGTGAGAGTTGGCAGCCACCTTGTTTTTGGGGATTTCAGTCACGTCCTAATACGCTTTTCCGTAGCTCAGCATTATCGATTCTGTTTTCCGTATTCTGCTGAAAAATTAAATGCACGTGCAAGGCGCCAGAAGATTTGCTTTCACCTTCAATTCACCGACATTCCGCCCGAGTTTCCTCTACTGTAAGAAAGTCACCCGTCTTATAAACTTTCTTTACTCCCGGAATTTTACTCATTTTATTTTACGAAGAAATAGTATAATTTCGAATAATCAGCAGGTGATAAGGGAACTCGCGCTCATAAATTGCGAAATAACAAGGGTTAGGAAGCGCTTCTCAGCAATCTACAAATTTATACAAATTTATGAGTCGGAGAATCGGAGAGCAGAACTCGCGAAAAGGTAGCATCAACAAAAGCACAAAAGCTGCGTGTATCAAATCAAGTTTGATTCCCTCCGAAGCAAAGTTCGTTTCGCCCTCGTTTACCTAGAATCTTAACTATTTGTAAATATCTAACTTCCGCCAAACATCCTCTCCGTTTATGTTTCAGCTAACCAATGGCCCAGATAGCGCTCGAAACGTAAACTACATAATACTCGGTGTCTCGCGGCGGCGCGGAACTCGAGCTCTGCCTCGCCTCGTCCATCGACGTATCCCGAAATGCGCGCGGATCTCCGGTATATAAAAGCGTTAACGCCGCGCGATTATGCCCGCGCCGAGCGCGGAAAATGCGCGGGTTAATCCATGCGTACGGCGCAATTCTTTGTCCTTTTTACGGCCCGAGGATATGTTTACCGCTCCGTCCCCGCTCTCCTCGCGATAGAAGAGAGCCGCTCTCAAACTTGCACGCGATTAAGCAAGGAACGAGGAGCGCGCGTAACGAACTGGAAGTTCGTCGGGGTTTTGTAAATGAATTACCATAATTATACCGTAAGCAAAACGGTCCTCCATTACCATATTGTTTATAAGAGGACGCAGCCGCCGCCGCCGCCACCGCCTTCGGCATCTTTCTCAAGCTGCTTTACGCTGGCTGCAACATTTGTACACACCGCGGACGTTTGATGAAAATTCCACGGCATGAATATCGTGGAGCATCAATTTCGCGAAGGGCCGCCGCCCCGTCGATTTTATTAATTATTTTAACCCTCTGATTTAATATTATAAAATAATTGAAATGCGCGTTAATTGAATTTACGAAGAATTTTTATGATAAAACGGATAATAAGCTTTTAGATTGATTTTTTCAAGTGAAGTACGAAAATTTTTTAGAAAAAAAATTGCAATTTATCGTCCTATCTGGTTTTCAAAAGCGCTTAATAAGCATAATTGCAATATTTATCCCACCGAGAGCAGGCCGAAATAGTAATTTTGCAAGCGAGACGTCGAGCTTTAAATCAAGTAAAAACGGAGCTTTCTCCCACTTTTGGCCGGCACTCGAATCGATTCCACATACACAGTACAGCGAAGCGTGAATGCTCGTGAAGAGTGCATTTCCATACTTGCGCAATATGCAAAATGAGAAAAAAAAAACTGGGGGAAAAACGTTGTCAGGAATCGGAGGCAGAGGAAATTCGCAAATACTCTATTTCTCGCGAATTCGCAGCCGATCGACGTTTCGCGAGCATTCGTCTCCCACCCCCCGAAGTCGGGATACACATTGGACGCTCGAGATTCGAAAATCCTCGAACGGCGCGCGCGCGCGACGCACCCGACTGAGCGAGTAACTCGGGGATAAAGACGACTGCTGCTGTTCGGTCAGACGCGGAGCTCGTCAAACTTGACGAGACATATCCGAGAGAGGAGCGGCGTCGTAGTCGGAGCACTGCGCCCCGGCAGCCACTGTAATCATAAAGCTCGTCCAATTTCACTCGGCGGGAGGAAAATCCGAGTGCGACTGCACGGAAGAAAGACGTTTGCCTCTTTTGCTATGCGCGAGTCCCTCCTTTTCGCGGGGGAAGGTGTAATAATAAGAGAGAAAATCGCGTCGCGAAGCGATATTTTTTTATTCGTTTCTCTTTTTTTATTGCACCAAAATGGAAAATGATTTTACGTCGTGAAAAAAGGGTGTTAGGTGGGGCAGCACGCTTAATTATTCAAGCCAACTTAACGATTCACCTCAACCTCCGAGCCGACAAAGCCCCCGTCGGCACAACAGAGGATATATTCAGCCCGTTCATCTCCCAAAGTATATGGTAATTTTTCCCGTATAATTTCCCTCGAAGAGGAGACGAAGCGGGCGCAGCCGTCTTTGAGGCGTCAAACGTCGCGGCGGCTGCGGCGGCGGCGGCGGTGGCGTGAAAAGCAGGATTGAAAAAGCTCGCGGACGCGCGCCGCGCCCCGCGTCAGGGGAGAAGCTCTGATATCTAATGTAGCGTGCGAGATATACGAGTGTAACGCGGGCGCTCGGCGCGCCGAAAGTTAATTCTCGTCCTCTCGCTCGGCTGCTGATGCGAAGGTATTCGCGCGGTAATGGCGGTCAAAATATCTCGTCCCCTAACGACGTCTTCATCGATTTTGCCGGCGCGGTAGCGCACCGACGACGCAAGCCCCGCGTCGCCAAGAGTGCGGGCACACCCCGGGTGGAGGAGGGATTTTCGGGCTTTCTTGCGAGAGATTTCCGAGCGAACGGGAGAATAAAAGCAGCTTGACTTTGGACCCGTTTTTTTCTTTTTTTTGCGGACTCGATAAGAGAAATTGACGAGAGGAAACGCAGCGCGGCTGATTCTTATTGTTTACATTATATCAAAATAATTCTTTCACGCGCGAACCGCCCGGTATTAATAGCAGCCGAAACGAAGCGTTTAATTTCGGCATAGTCCGAAATCCCCAAGATTCCGCGGCATCCAACGCCTCAATAGCCAGCAAATAATCGTTTAACGCAGTCAGCAGCTGAGCCTTTGCCGGTGCAAATATCTCTGTACAAATACTATATAAGATTGGCCGGCCGACTATATATATATACGGAAGGAAATCGGCGAGAGGCACTGGAATCGATTTCCGTTTCGGGGATTCGCATTCGGGGATTCTACGGGGCTAAAATCAGAATCCATCTCTCTGTCTCGACTCGGACAGCACCTCCTTATCCCGTTAGCGTAACCACCGTGCAAACTAATTAATGACCTATAAGTCGGCGAGCCGGCTCAAAGCTCGCGAGCTGCACGTGCAGCCGATCGACAAGCTACTTCGACGGTCAGCCACTCTGTCTCTCTCTCTCTCTTGCAAAGTTAGTCGCATCGCCGAGACGTGACGTGGTAATTAAAGAGCTATATAAGGGTCGGCGAACTATCTCTATGCTGCATACCGGATGACTTGATTTTGAAAAGTTTTTTTCAGATAGAGGTAACTCGGTTTTCTTGATTGAAATGGATTTAAATCGTTAATTTACTTACAAAGTTCCAAGTATTAAGCCGATGATTTTTTTAAGGAAACTTCTTTACTTATTTTAAACCTCGGGCGATGTAAATAACACTATTTTCTTTCAATTTTGAATGTTTCCCTTTAGTTTTCCGATTCTTTTGCCCTTTAATTTCCTTTAATTGCAAATGGTATATTTTCTCGGAAGCTCGCCACTTTGAAAAGGAAAACGAAGCGGCTGCCGAGGGAGAAAAAAGTGCGCGCGGAAAGCAAGCTCCCATTGATTTGCAGTTACGTATGTAGCAGCTATATGACGAAAGAAGTGCTTTTGCTTGTTTATACGCACTATAAATTACAGGAGTGGAGAGAAGGAGCGGTGCGCGCGACAGGGATGACGCGAGCTCCGCGCATCCTGGCAGACGGAGCATTAGGCGGAGAGCTTTTCCAGGATTTTGTTTTCAGGCGGGCAAAGCCATTTCCGCAATTCGGGCTGGTTCTCTCCTCGTCCCCCTCTCCCGGATGCGTCGGGGCCACGACGGCCGCTCTATCACTTCGAGTGTCTTAACGATAAAAAGAAAGTGTGCAAGAAGAGATTTCTTCCACTGAGAGAGGGAGGGAGAAAGCGCTTTAATGCGCGCGGGCTTTTTCACCCTCGCGATCTTTGCGGTGCTGGATATCAAAAGACTTTTAACCACCGCGGGCATCTTTCAAACTATCACTTCACTTTTTTCCAAATTGCGACTTGCAATTAGCAAGCAATCTAATTTGTAAGACCAATGAATATAAATAATTATTTATATTCATTTTTTTTCATTGCTTTATTTTAATACATTATCTACAATGCCAGCAAAGATAAATTTTTCTCGAAAATAAAACTTAAATTTTTCGCTCTATGTTTTTTTCAATTTTTTATGGATTTTTCTCGGATATAGTTTGAATTTAAAAAAAATCATTTTTTCCTGTAAACATTTTATAACTTTAATAGTTTAATAAAAAAAAGAATGGAGATTTTTACAATAAACTAAATAACCGTAAGAATAACGTTTTAAGATGAAATGGTTTTATTATACAAACAAAGAATCATCGTCACCGTCTTGCTGCGAGCGTTAATTTAGATATTCCACCTTCTAATTCTCTGTAACAATGATTAGGATTTTTTGGTCAATGATATTATGATAAATTGAAATCCAAGATATCCCAAGCTCTTATTTTGTTCAATGATATTGTACTTTATTTGCAAGTCACGTATTCCAAAAGGGAAAGAAATATCAATGAAAAAGCGACCAACAGAGCCAGAAACATACGACCGGATAATCACTCTGGAGAACTACTTGGGTTCTCTCCCTCTACACCCTTTTATATCAAGAAAAAGAGATAGAGATAAGGCGGGAAACTAGCCAAAGCTCAATCAAACACTGTGCATATAATATGTAGATGCGGGAAGATACCCAGACTTTTGTCACTAAATTAAAATGAGACCTCGCCGACGCTTTGATCTTTCCATTGAAGCCTGGGCCATTGATTAATTTCACGTTCGAGGGTCAGAGAACTTTTCAGTTTACATCGACTTGCAAAAGGATTGTTCGGCTTCCACCCTCGATTTTATATTTGTTCGTTCTCGTTGCTTATATTTGGTCCCTTGAATCCTCGTTATTCGATTACAATATTCTCGCATACACTTGTCAAAACTCGGACGTTCAGATAAAAGGAATCATAGATCGTCGAAGTTTGCAGCGAATAAAAGCGTAACTGCGTTGTGAACTCGGTAAAAACCGCGGGAATCTCTTATTACCCGACTTGAACCTTTTTGCAGAACTGCGAATATAGAATTTTACTCAATCCATAAAATATCCCGTAGAATATAAAACAGCATCAAAGTATATTATCGAAGTTAGAAAGAATGTGAGAGAGAGGCTCCTTTACGCTGATCGTCCTCCAGTCGTACCGATCCAAATAAAACTGCATCGATCATTCATTTCGCTGCAGCTTCCGCGGGCTGTAAGACGCGAGCCGGCGAGCGGGAATATGGCCGCCTATAAATTCCCTATAGCACATCGGAGCGGCGCCCTGTGGAGGCTGAAAGTATATATCGGCGATTTTTTGTTTTTTTCCCGCCCGACGCCTACTTGGCATAAGTGGCGCGAGGGGCCCGAATGACCGGATGCACTCGGCGAGTCGGAGGGCTAAATTCGAGATGCACTTTGGCCTCGTCAACGCTACGCGCCGTACTTTCGACTTTTATACCTTCTACTCTGCTCGGGCTTCTCGATTCTCCACGGATATATTGGAACTGACGTGCTTTCGGATCGCGCGGCCGGCAACTTTGCTCGGCGCGCTCTCGCCTTTGATGCTCGACTAAACTTTTGCCTCTGGAAAATTACGATGTCAAATCCCGAGTTCGATAATTTAAGCCCCGGTCCTTTGTTTTCGGAATGGCTAAGTGCGCATTGGTCGGGAAGCTTCGGAGCTGCGTTCTTAATTTCTAATTGAATTCTTTAAAAACCAATAATTATCGAAAGAGAAACGTTTGTTATATGCGAATAGGTTTTCGTCAATTGCAATAAACATTTTGCATTATTTTTAACTCATCTGTATTTGACTTTAAAAATATAAAGAGAAAATTGCGTGAAAAGCTGAAAATTAACGGTCGTGCGATAAAAATCAATACTGTAATTGTTAAAGTAAACGTCTCGAATCGAAAGTGGACGCATTATCAAAACAACGTCCTCGATATCAAAGTCGCATCAATATTAATAGACACGCAAAGAGCAAGGGCACTCTATGATTATCCCCACGTATATATCTCCGGTTTCAGAAGATTCTCAATCCGTAGCGAGAGAAGAAAATTCCCATTACCGGCGGCAAGTCACGCGCCTCCCTCCTACACCCCCCGAGCGGCACGCGCACGAGCACACACACGCACACCCACACACGCGCACTCGCCGAGAGAACGGGGGAGGAAGCAGAGACGGCGGCGGGGCGCAAGGAAAAGACGAGTGGCGACGGATGACACATCGATTGAAATTTAATATATCTCATAGTAACGCGAAGCTATGCCCCGCGCAAGGGAGCGAGAATCTCTAGAGTAAATACGAGGGATCTCTCTCTCTCTCCGCTATTGCTCGGCCTCTCTTACCCCCCACCCCTCCTACGCGCCGCGCGTGTTTGTCCGACATGCCGACTACTTTGCCGGGACTCGAGCGAGCGCGGGAAACAGGCCTTCGCAAATACTTCTTCTGCACGCGTCGCCTAAGCGAATGAGAGATATACCCCACTCGGCGCGCCGCCTTCTCGCTCTCGCCTGTTTACGTAATAGGAGGGTCCGGCTATCCACGGGATAAAGACAATTAAATACTCAAGGTGGAATAGGGCGTAAAAGAGTTCTTGATGCGACATTAAACTCCGGACGGCTGTCCTTTCCCGATACGATTTCGAGCACTCAAACGCCGCGTGCTTCTCGTTTTTCGAATTAAAAATCCTTCGAGGCGTTAAAGTAAAAAATAAGCTTTGCGCTTCGAGAGGATTGCCGCGGAAACGATTGGTCGCACAGCGTTAAAGGACTGAAATCAGTAGGGCCGAAAAGGCGGGGTGCGAGATTCAGCAGCGATTAACCGAGCTTTCGAAACGATATCGGGAGCTCGGGAGAGTCGGGGCTTGGCTCCGAGCCTCCGCTGCAGCGTCAGTTGGCTAACACGCGGCTCGATTCAATCACTCGCGAAATAGCCGCCTCGTAATCAGCCGTAATTACTCGCAAAGTGCACTGCCGCCGCCGCTGCGCGCGCCCTGCCGTTTAGCGGCGGCGCGAAATTAACGCCTGCGTCGTGATTATGCACGCGCCGATTCTCGCCGGCGGCTCTCTGTGGGAAAAAAATGCGCGGGAGCAGAGTACCCCCCTTCTACAAGTGTCACACTCTGGCAGCCGCCGATGATCGCGAAAAATCGCCTCGCGCCGTACAGCGCAGCCGACAATCCTCGACAATCCGCTCATACATCTCGCTGGAGCTCACGCTCATTCAAACATTTTTTTTTTTTTTTTTTTTTGCTCGAAATGTTTCTTTTTTTCTGGTGCAATTCTACGTGCACAATTCGAGTAAATAAACTGCGGAGCTGCGCCGGTGTTGGTTTATTCTGTTACACTTTGTTTTCCTAACGTGATTACTGAAAGAGATGTAGCGAAACAATGTAATCGCTAAATTTTAATGGACTTACCCGGGCGTTTATAAAGCTGTCATTAAAAAAAAGGCCGAAAATACTCACCTGAAACAGAAATTGAAAATTTTTTGTTATATTATATTGTCAATCAGTAGAAAATGTTTAGTCGTAAACCTGCCCGCTAAATTCCATTTTCCCGAAGGCAGAAAGCACGCGTTACATCTCCCTTAAAAGCGACCCGTAAGAGGTCAATATCATTTCCTCGTTCGCGCGCGACACCGAAAATAAAAAGGTGACTTACAGCGGCCGCCTCTGGCTTGCGTGCCATTAAATCAGCTTGACGCCCTCTCCCTCTCTCTCTCTCAGATCTTACCGCGACAGCGCTGGAAAGGGGGGAGGGAGGGAGCACGAGTCACGCATGAGCAACGCGCACTGACAGCCAGAGTAATTGCTACAATGATTCGCGTATGTCGCGCTTGCGCTCGGACTTTTTAATAAGAGCTTGCGCCGATAAAGTGCCGCGGCCGCGGCAGTTCGCGGCGATCGCCAAAGGCTGCGTTGCGTGAGCGTGAGCAGCGGGCTTTTGTATTTTTTCCCGCGACTGCGGCGGGGCAGAGGCCGCGCTTTTCTTTCGCGGCGGCGCGCGACGTAAAGAGGAAGAGAAACGAAAGTGCAAAAATTTTTCTGACGCGCTCCGCCGCAGGACAACCGCGAGGGCCGTTTTTTTGCTTACAAAGGCTAGACGCTGTATTTCTCTTGTTCTCGATAAGATAAGGGAATTAATTGTACTTCGTGCGGGGTCTCGTAGGTACGTATGCGCGCGACGAGGCGTCCTACATGCAGGGAATTCGTTTTGCATTATCGCGGATGCCATGAGCGGACGAGGCCCTCGATTTTTTATTGCGCCTTGCCGTTATCGAATTTTTCAATTTTTGCCGCGACAGAGATAAATTCGTTGCTCTTTCATTTTCTTGTAAAATCATGTAAATGATGAAACGGAGCTGAAGCAAATTAGATTTGAAGAAAGCGTTTGAGAGTACATTATAATTATATAAATTGGCAACCACTGCGAAACCCAATAAGAATCGCAAGAGCGCGGAGGGAAGAAATTTTTCCGAAAAGGGCAAGAAACCTATTCGCCGTAAGTTTCGCAGGGCGCTCTCGGCGCGATCTCAGTCGGATAGCAATTTGCATGAAAGGATGCAACCAGTCGTCGGATAAGTAGATGAAAAAAGGAAAGCGAGCAAGGAAGGAGGGAGAGAGAACAAGTGCGTCGGAAAAGCTTTGAGAGCGCCGTACACGCAGAACACTTGGCTTTGCGGAAATATACAATTACAATTTCTTTCCGTTGTAAACGCGTTATTGCCTCATCATAAAGCAGCAGAATGACGTGTCGCTTATTTAATTCGTTCCTTTCGTTCTAAGTTTTGCGCGTCGTATACCAATTTCAAAATCTCAAAATGCTATTCCAATTACGCACGAGAGGGAAAGCATTCTATTGTGATTGCGTTTCTCGTCCGAGTACAGGACGATTTAATGATGCCCTCTTTGCCTTGTATATGTTTTATTACATTCTACTCTGAAAATACGATACCCGTCGACTAAATTTATTCCCTAAGTGAAGTTTATTAACTCGACGCTGATTTTCGAAAAGTGTAATATTGTAAGCTGGTTATTAAATATCAAAATTTTATGAACTCTGCTGCAATTAATTTTCTCTCTCCTTTATCAAACGGAAAATTAAATTTTTCTACGTTATAAATTCACGAATCCGAAACGAAAAATGAATTCTCCGCCGTTAAAAAAAAAAGAAGGAGTATACAATACTTTCGAAGCGGAAAATTGATTATTTGCTGCATCGGAAGGATTTTCCCCGCGGAGAAAGGGAGGAAGGGATTACCCGTCTCGGAATATCGTGCACTTAAGTGCTCGCGCGCGGAAACACGAGCTGCGCGGGGAGAGGGGATGTGGAACGAGCGCATAATGAGTAGCAGGAAGCGAGGCTCGCGAGCTTTTGATGTGCTTTTCCGCCGTCGCTTTTTTCGCCCTGTGTTTTGCCGCGACGAGTGGCCCTCAAAGGGAGAAGGGAGAGAGAGGAGGGCGTTCGGCAATTCGGGCGCAGCTCTCTTCCTCCTTTTTTTATTCGAACGTCACCCCTGCCGGAGCGCGGGGGAGAAGGGCCCGCGGGCGAATCGAAGCCCGGGAGAGAGGACTCTGCGGCGCCGTTCCCGCGGGAGGAGCTTAAAGGGAATGTCGCGGCGCGGCCCAAACTCGGGCTTAGCGAGGAGACCGATTTCCAAAGGAGAGTGCCGAAGGGCTTCGATTTATGAGGGATTTAACTTTCCTGCCGCGTTCGTGTCGATTAAATATTTTCCTCCGAAGAATTTAATCGCGAGCTTAGGGAGACGTGGCCTTTTTAATCGAATACATCTGTCGGATTCGTATCGTTCGAATGACCGAAATATTTGTGTGAGCTGATTTTTTTTATTCGATACTTTTTGCAGATTAATGTAAATTTTAGTTCAAATTTTTTTTGTCCGCGTTTTATCGTATAGATTTTTATGGCTCTCAATGCACACTTTGTCGTGTGCTTCTCGACGCTGAAGCAACTCTGAAAGTTAAATAAAGTTTCTAGTATGAAATAGTGGCTTTATACAGAAACCTATATCATATTTCAAAGAAAGTTAAAGCATTTTGAATTTGCATTCTCGACATTAAGCTTTTATCCTGAAAACAGTGCCAGGCTCTAAAACGACAATTTGCAATCCCATTAAGTAAATAGAAAATATCAATGGTAATAAAAAAAGTTGCCATTTCTTCTTTAAAAAGTAACGTCATCTTGGAGAACCAGGATACGCTGTAATACTTTATACAGGTACATTATGGATAAAAATATTAGCGCACTTTGAAAGAAACGCAAAAACGCATGCCTAACAGTTTGTAATGTTATATAGAAAATAATAGATTCATTATTAAGTTTATGGATCCAAGGCAAATCTCTCATCTAAAAACGACTGTATACTTTACGTGCATTGAACAAGCAAGCTTTTCGCCTTAAAGGGGATGACGCATGAAGCCGCGGCTCATAAGCCACGGCCGCCACGATAAACGGCTTATTCTAACCGACAAGTCGCCTTTGTTTTCCTTCCACCTCCCGCGTCCCTTTCACGGCGCGTCCAAACGCTATATCACGCGCTTTGCCTCCGAAGCCAAGCGCGCGCGCGCGCTCCTGCCATTAGGATTTTCAAATCAATCCAAGTGATTAATCCCAATTTTCTTTGCTCTGTAAAGGCAAGCTTCTTTTTGTCCCTTTTGTACCTTATTTCAATTCTAAAGCTTGCTTATCTATGAAAATAAGTCGAAATTCGGGTAAGTGGTAGTCAAGCTTTGTTAAAAAGGATGACGAAAATAATGGACGTGGATCCGAGCTACACCAGTAATTTAAAAAAAATTAATTAATTAATTATAAAAAGGTGAATAGATGATAATCAATTATATACAACATCTCAATGCGCGACAATCTAATTTGCTACTCAATAAACTAATCATATATCCCACTGTCATAAACTGGAACCCTTCGCAAACTCTTACGTCTCCATGGGCGCCTCTAACATCCTCCAATTTCACGAGTTTATCATCATCCCACGATAAAATCCCAGCCGTACGAAAAAAAAAAACTACATCCCCAAAGTTGAAGTCTCTCGGCGATTAATAGAGGCTTCTCGGGGGGCTCCCCTGCGTATACAGTATACTATATGAAATATCGCCTTACGCAGGAACGTATGTTTGCCGTCGGCGGCGCGATAGATCAACTTGAAAACGTAATCTCGTCATAGATTATTGAGACGGACAAAAGCAGGGAGAAAAAAAGAGGGAAGGCCGGAGACGAGGCCGCTTATCAGATGACACCGAAGATTAGCCCTCTTTCTTCCCTTCCTCGGCGTTTTGGGTGCGCGCCGCTCGGCTCTCTCTGCAACCCCCAGCGAAGAGTTGGCCCTCGTCTGCCGCCGCACGGAAATCCCCGGGGACCATTGAAGCACACGGCACTGCTAAAATGCCTGCTACTCGCTGCCTGGGCTTTTGCGCTCTCGAACGCGAGCCTGCCGACGTCGAAAGCGAGGGATTTTCGAAACCGAACCTCTCACCCTCTTTCTAATCGTTTATTTCATCAGCTGTCTTCAATTTTAAATTTCGAGGTAAACGGAGAGCAAAAAGTCACGCGGTTGTACGACGAATTTTAGCTCAAAGAGAAGAATTGATTAATAATTCGAATCACGCTTGTCAAAACGATAGATATTACAATTACTAAGAGATATTGCAGCTCGGATCAAAATTGATATCCAAAGAAGGCGGGCAAAAAATTTAATCTTCTACTGCTTATTTACAAGCGCCGCGGCATTTTAGCGATAAAAATCAATGCGAGTGCCATCGTGAAATATCGACAGCTCGGAAGTTTTTGCGCTGATGAAAACAGAGCGGCGGCGGCGGCCAATATGCAATCCCGTACCTAGCCAGCTTTCCCGGGGGCAATTCCTTGATTCGTCATATAACGGCGGGCCACAACGAAAAGTGTACAAAACACTGGTGCATCAGCGCGAAATCCAATTTGGTCTCGCTTTCGCGCTCGAGGTGGAAGCTCGCTCGCAAGAAATCGGCCAGCTCAACGAGGCGCTCGCGCACACAGATATACGTACACACTGGGTTTTTTTACGGAAAAAGGAAGCGAGGGCCAGAAGTAACGAGAGAGAGACGAAATAAGAAGGGAAATCCGAGGAGAGTAAAAAATGCCGCGGCGTCCCCCATGCCAAACTGACTCTTCCAGGAGTTATTGAAAGTTAAGCCGTTTTGTAATTAAAAATTTATTCAACGAAGATGTATCGTCTCGGAACAATGTACATATTTTGATTGAAACGAGAAAAGGTTAATCACACTGCCAATCCGCATAATATCGCCTGCAAAGAGAGGTATAAAAGAAAAGAAACACCTCCCTCGCCCTCGTATTCCAGTGGGATTTGCGGGGGCGAGAGGACTCCCAAATCTCATAAATTCCGACCCTCCGAGCTTTTAGTATTCTTATTCTATTAAAAGCAAAGCTCGCACCTTTATTACCCCGAGCGATCGCCGCGTAATGCGCGGATCTCCTAAGAAACGGGCTGAAATCATCATCCGCGGAAAGAATCGCGGTGCGCGCTGATCAGCGGTAGACAGTCGCCGGGCGCAGCCGGAGTGTCGGGGGAGCTTCTTCACGGGCTTTTGACTCGTCGAGTGTCTCTGTCTCTCTCTCCGCTCGCCCTCGAGAGCCAAATCTCATTTCGCAGATGGGGCGCAGGGCGCGCCGGACCCGCGGGGCCGCGGCGCCGTCGCGACCGCCCTGTGCGGAGCTTCTTTATACTGATCTATCTGTCGCGCGTTCGGGCGGCCCCTTTGCTCTCGCTGCATTGTCGCGCGCGACGCGCGGAATTTTTCTTTCCCGCCGGATTGGGAGAGAGAGAGAGAGAGAGCGCGACGTAAAAAGCTTGATTTTTCCGGCGAAGGACTGGCGCGCCTTATGTGTGTCAGCAGGGAGATATTTCCTTCGCTTTTGCAGCTGGAGATGAAAGCTCCTTTTCGAAGGTATACGCGCGCTGCTTTTAGCAAAGCGCGCAGGGCGAATATTTTTCTTTAGAGCAGGGTGTGCACCTTTGAATAGCGCAATAATTCCGAAAACGTCGAACACTCTGACGCGAAAATCAATTTAGCTCGAAGAATTCGTTTGAAAAAAAAATTTGTTTTTTTTTTTTTAATTATTTCTTAAAATAAGAAGTCGTCGAGAGTGCAACTTTATTGAGCATAAACTAATGAAGCTTATCTAACTCTATAAAAGTAAATACATGAAAATGATTTCTTTATGCTAGTCTCTTTTCACTTGGAAGCACTGACTATTACAGTGAAACTCATCGTTACCGAAATAGCTTCTACGATTCCCCTCAATGCATTCAACGATAAGCTCAAGTTATTACAAGTAGGTACGAGGAGAGTTTGATAAGACTCAAGCGCCGAGTAGTAGAGCGTAAATGCATTAAAAGCACTGCCGTAACGATGATCACTTGCAGAAAAGATATCAGCCGGGAACTTTTACTCGTCGTGTAAATAAATGTCGTTTCGATAATCTGATGCGAGAGCACATGTCCTTGCAACCGCGCCTTTTAATGTTTAATGAATTAGTTCAGATTTTATTTTTATCATTTACAGCAAGTTCGATCGTCTCTTTAGAAATAGCTTTCTTTCAGGCTTTTTGTTTCCCGCGACAGAAATACACCAGTGAGAAAACGACGACGAAGTGATTTTTGGCCGTTAGCCGCGAATCGCTCGACGTCGCTGTTGCGAAATCTGCGGGAAAATTGCTCCGTCGAGAGATTTCCGCAAACTCCCGTCATGGCGTTGACGTAATTTACGCGATTTCGCGAAAGAGTGGCTCGAGTCAAAGTTATAGTGGTTGAAAGGGGGCAAGAATAACCGCATCGTCGGGGGAGCTGAATTGCAAAAGAAGCGGGGAAAAAAAAATAGCGAACAATTGCCGCGACGAAATAGGAATGTACACGGCAGAAGCGAGAGCGGCAGCTTTTTAAGAAATACTTAAAAGCGGAAGTGGAATAGAAAAGCTTCCTGCGAGAAAAGAGGGTCAACCGTGGCAGACATTAAGAAAGTGAGAATGCAAATGAGGAAACAGCCAAGGAGAGGGAAAGAGTAAATAAACGCTCGGCTATGAAAAAGTAGTTGGGCTTAGGACTCAGAAGAAGAAACAAAGAAGTAGGTATAAGCCTGTAAAAAAGACGAAAAGCATAATGAGGTAAAAAGTTGTCCGGAAAAAAGCGGGTCGAAGAGGAATCCACCGAAAAGGTAAAGCGTTGCTCGAGAGGGAGCCAAGCAAACAAAGCGGGAAAAAGATATCAAACGGAAGAAAAAGAGAGGGAGCGAGGAACGGAGGATCGCAAACAAAGGGAGGGAAAAAGTCGATATTACGTTTTCGTCTTCGTCACCCTCCTTGCCTTCTCCTCTTTCCTTTCCAAGAGCCCAACGTCAACTCCAATTTTCGTTTTCGCTCGGATCGCGACTTCGGTCACGGCGAACTTACTGCACTCTTTTATCTGTTTCGACGGGGAGTTAACGTCGCGAAGTGCCCAAGCCACTTTAGTGATTACTTAGGCGAAGTACACGTGCAAAGGGAGAAAGGAGCTCGCTCGCAAAAAAAAAAAAATGCCAGGGAAAGGCGCATTTATCAGATCTTGGAATATACCCTCGACGTATAATTATGTCGTAAGATGAACAAACGCGAAAATAATAAAATTCCGTTCTAAACTGATAGAAATCAGCGAGAAATTATGATTATGATGTGAAAACTCAAGAGCATAAAGTATATCAATTAGATTGCTGCCGTCCTTTGCTTGCTTTATAAGAGAAAACGCTTTGTGACGCGAAAACAATGTTCGAGATAACATGTACTTAAAAATAAGAAAGGCAGTTTTCGACGTAAAGCAGAAATACTCTACTTCTCGTAAAATCATTTATGGATGCAATACCATATAAAAATCTAATCGGAAATTTTTATTGCTTTGCAGTTCTTTTAGGAAAAATATCGTTTATACTGTTAAAACATAACTGAAATGGGTGACGTAAACAGTTTAAAAATTCGGAGACGTTTATTAACGCAGGTGATAATTTAAGTAGTACAATAATTAAAAACGTCAAAAAGAAAAAAGTAGTTGTATTATAATATCAAATGGTTTTCCAAATTTATGTGATTATTATAAATGTTTGAAAATAGTATGCATTCAACGAAATAATAATTAGAGTCAATACTTTTCCAATTTCAATCAATTTGTTGATTGAAGTTTCTTGAAACGGTACAAAAAAGCTCAGAGTGCAAATAAATTGAGCAATCCTTATTCGGATTCCATATTTACCCATTTATTATATACCATTTAGAAGTATAAAACGTTTTTACGTTCAGTCAATTAATCATAGCTTTCAACCGATATCAAGAAGCACGATAAATATTTGCCGAACCCCCCAGCGAATTTATCGTCGATAGAGTCAAACTGTCAGAGTTACAAAGCACAAAATGACGCAAGAAAAGAAAGAAGGGAAGGAATTGCCGAACTCTTTCCTACTCGTTATATTTTCGCGAAACTTCGGGCCCTTCTTCCGCTCCAGACTCTCCCTATATACCTTTTCCCGTCGTGGAGTGCGTTTGTCGCTATGGTTTTAATCTTCCCCTCGCGTGGTTCGATCAGCCGAAGTCTTCGGGAGTGGGAGAGAGAGAGAGAGAGAGAGAGAGAGAGAGAGAGCGAAAGGCAATATAATTATAAAAAGGAAGGAAGCGAGGGTGCACCGCGCGAGAGGGTACGACAGATACAGCAGCCGAGCGTTACTGGGGCTGCGGAAAAGATGAAGGCTGAAGTGGGGAGGAGGCAGAGTAAGCGTCAAGAGGCCAAAAGAATAAGACCCGGGAGGAGCAACAAGACACGTAATGAAAAAGGCTCACGTGACTCGGAGAGATATTGAAATTTTCGAAAATGTACAATATGCAGAATTAAAGAGATTTTTCAGCGCGAGTTTGGCCAACGGAATATTCAATCTTTTATGTGCTTCAATTATGACGAGAAATGGTTTTATATTTGGTTCTATATTGCAAATTTGGGTATAATAATTTGTTTTATTCGTCTGAATTGAAGCTCTGAAACCTTTCGGCTGCCGCTACGGTAACTTTTGGGCTTTTTTTTTTGCAGATGACTACAACAAATTATTTAAAAGTTTTCATTTTTTATATATTCATTGTTCCTTCTCTGCTGGCATAGTAACTTTTATGCATTCATACAAACCTGAAACCCCCACCCATCCTGGTCGATAAGAATATACGTTCATTAATCGTAAAAAAAACACTATCATTTTCATCCCAAAATGCCCAAGCATAAAGAAACGTCTTTCATTGTTACATAGTAAAAATGAGTCACGTCAAACCTGTTGCAAAAAATAAAGGTCCGCACAGGACTTTTTGAAAGCAATGATAAATATTTCTTTAACTTTTGAAAAAAATTTCTACTAAATATTGCTCAACCAAGTTGCACAGGTTCAATACACGCTCAAAGCTTCTCTTCAATACCCCGCCCATTGTAGTTTCTAAGAAAACCGCAAGCCGTACCAAGGCGAATAACGTGGTTTGTTAATTGATGTGTCAAGTAACGACTTATGCACAGTTTAACAGTCAGAAGCAGCACTTGCAAGCGAAAGATGAAAAGGGTCAAAATCTTATATATATATATACGATAGTTCCAGTGCTTAAAGGAGCATTTGCGTCAGTGCCTTCACACCGCTTGACCAACATCCCAGAATACTACTTCGCACAGCTGATGAGTGATGAAGTGTGAGCTCTATGCACACGAAAGGCTATCTATGTACAGTTCTTCCACTTCAAAACGCACAACCTATCAAAAAATTCTCTAGGTCTTGCTCTAAATCACTTAAACAACTCAAATTTTTCAATCTAATTCCTAATAAGTATATTAGTTTTATATTAAACTCATCTTTTTGCATGAGATCTCAATCGAATTACCCTTAATCTCTTTCTTCTCCCATTGAATTCTGTCCATCTTTAAAAGCCAATAAACAACAGATTGAATTAATAAATCTTTTTTATGATCATTTTCACGAATACCGAATACCACAAATTTAAAAATCTAGCGTTCAAAAGAAATAGTGCAAAGTGGTAAGTAGTGAAATAAAGTGGTGGGATTACAGCTGAACTTGGGCACTTGCATGCAACTTGTTCGCGAACTCGGCGCCGCTAAACACTTAACACAGTCCTCGGGTAAGGCTAAAATTTAATAAACCTCTTGGCGCGATACGTAAATCGTCGATTAAAATTAGTTTCTTTTCCGCGAGGCTTATTATAGCGCCGCCGCCTTAAAAGCGTCACCGCGCGGCACAGCGCGTGCATATCCAGGAAATCCCGGCTGCGCGCGTAAACGGTTTACTTTTAAAACTGGAGCGCACGCGGCGAACTTCGACCGGATTCCGGGGGGGGGGGGGGGGGGGGGGGGGGTCCAAGT
>JAWWML010011712.1:0-28428 GCA_035047165.1 Ormyrus rosae | reverse complement strand
CCTTGCGTTACCACAAATTATAGTAATTTTTCGTACATTTATAGTAAATTTTAGAAAACATTTTTCTCAGTGTATTATACCCTCTTCTCAGTATAACAAAAAAAAAGGTTTATGACGTGTCCTTGAAAATTCTCATTCCCCGAACTCATCCTTTACACGTCGCCCCGTCAAAACCTGACGTATCGCCCAAAAAAAATCCATCGCAGCCTCATCATCAACCGCAATTAGCCACGGCTAATCACGCTGACGCAAGCCGCGTCCTCCTCCCGCGGCGGCAGCAGCAGCGGCGGCCGAAATCGGCAGGAACCGCCGGGGCTCGAGAAAGGAAGTCGGGGCGTTTATGAAAGGCGGACTTTCGTGCGTGCGCCGCGTGAGAAGTGCGCTCTCGAGAGAGCGGCATTGTTTCGCCGTTTGCGCCCCCTTGTTGCCGATTTTTTGCCCGGCGAGAAACTCTCGCAGCGCACAACGCGCGATTTCGTCCTCTGCCGCGGGAGTTGGGCGTGAAATTTTTCACGCTCCGGGCGGAATTGCAGGCGGATTTTTTTCCGGGGATAAGAGCAGGTTAGATGATAAGATTGATATAGGATCGCGTAATTATCGGTTGAGAAGCGGAAAATCGGTTGAAATTGTGGTAGGAGTAGTTGCGTCGGCACTAAAGTAACCCCAGCCAGTAAAGACGACCGGAGATTCAAAGTCCTTAAAGTCCTCAGTTGGCAGAGCAATCGACTGCACGTTCTGATTGAACATGATGTTTGTCTTCACCTTAATAAGGCCAATGTCATTCTCCACAGTAAAAAAAATCATACCTCTGGTAGTAAATCGCATAGTCGATTCCCTGTGTATCGCCTTACCTGACATCTACTGAGCCAACCATGGCTACGGATTTTGCTTTGAATTCTGCATCGCTACAGTAGCGAATTTTCAAATATATTAGCTTTTACCTTTTTGATATATTCTGCTTTTACTTAATTGTCACAATCCATGCAATGAGCGGCAGTAAGAATCCATCGATTGTTCAGGATCGAGCCGCCGCAAAAATGTTCTTTCGCAATTTGCAGAGAGACTTGGTACGGGTACTTGCTCGCAGATTTGACGTCGGAGCCTCCAACTATTTGAGGCTCTAAAATTTCAATTCTTAGTTTACCTGGGGTTTTGAAGATTTTAGCAAATTTTATAAATACTGTATGCTGCCACTACTTCGAGAAGGCTCAGAACTATTAATAACAAATGACTATTTGAGTGTTGTTTAAGAAAATTTCCAAAGAAATCTGATAATTTTTGTTATTTAAAATTCTAATTGCATTCAAGCAGTATTGCCTCTTGTGTCGATCTAGAAGCTTGAATAAGATATAAATTTTTTAGTCGATTTATATGAAAAAAAAAAAAAAAAAATGCGTGATTTGTGGCGAGAAGAGGGATTCGTTGAGGAAAAGGGGTTTAAGCGAGGGGTATAGGCGAGGAAAATCGGTTGGAATTTTATCGACGGCCGGGTTCGTAATGGTAGGTTTGGAAACAATAAAGTGTTGCTAAAGTCGTTATTGGTCCTGTTAACGTGAGAAATTAAATGGTCCTGTATTGTGTTACATTAAGCGGATTTTAAGCAATACTATATATAGATTTACCAACCTACTTATAATAGTAACATTATATATTTATTATAATATATATAAAATCAAAATACGAAAGTATTAAAATTCTTAAGCAAAATAATTTACTTACACAAATAATTATAAATTACTGGTTAAATCTCTTGGTAATTCGTCGTTTACCGAAACGCACAACTCATCAAGTAAATCGAAAGTCTGTTCGCCCGGCACGAGCGATTTCCTCGATTTCTCGTATTTTTATTGCGAAATTGAGCGGCGAATCGACTTACGCGCATTCAAGTCGTTTGTAAATTTTGATATTACTGTTTGCTCTCCGGCTGCGTGGAAAAAGCGTTTACTTTTCGCTTGTGTTTGCCGTACGATAAGGCGAATAATGGGGTCCATTTTGATCGTTTTCATTGTGCGCTAATATTCGGAGTTCTTTCCTTCGTGACGCACGATGTAATGATTTTATTGTTCGCGATGCATGAAAACTGAGCCGCTAAAAGGCTGGGAATATCCGTTTTACTCCCAATATTGTCGTGTAATGAATGAGGAGGATTTTTTATAGCAGTTGTCCTTAAGCGAGAGCCGATTATTTAAAATAAATGACGTTTGCTTAGATTCTGTACGTAAAATACAGTACTTCAGGAGAATCTGTAAAGAGCCATTATGTCAAATAAATATCTTTACAAAAATTAAATAATACTTCAATCGATCTACTAAGCTCATAAGTCAGATAATCCATAAAACTTAAAAATATTTTCGTACAATTTAATTGAGAATCTCGTCCTTTCACCTGCGTGTATTTCAATTTTGTACAAGTTAAGTGCGTAAAAAAACACGTTGAAAGCTGATTTAAATGTGCACACAAGCGTTGGACGCGCCAGCATGTGCTAAAAGCAGTTAATTCCATTGTTAACGATGTTCTGGAGGCCGAAGAAGCGTACAAAAGTTATTGTCAATGTTTGAAGCTTGTCAAGGGCATTGACCCACTTGTGGGGCCACATTGTTATATTTGAAACAAAGTTTTCCGGTTATCTTGTATTATTTTCTTCTTTTATGTCATTTCTTCCAACTTCCGGCTAATTATGACGTTCTTTGTGTAGTTTGATGTACTGTTATTTCCACTTGATTTGTTTCAATTTACCGTGAAATTTTAAATTTAGGCAGATAAAATTTCTGTCAAATTAATGTAATTATGAAGATATTATAGTGCCATCTTTTTCGAACTGGAAATATTTACTTTGTTACCTCATCAAGAACGATATGAAATTTATACTATTAAAATACAGATCGAGGCAAAGAAAGCAAGTAAAATACAAAATTTTCCTTCTACCTTTCAAGTCCTTCAAAATCGTATAACTTCCAAAGTCAAAGCAAAACCTTCTACCGCACCGCTCGACATTCTCACCAATCCAAAAAACAAAACCGCCCCCGAAACTCTATAGAAAAGCGCACCTGTCCAAAAACCGAAAAACGCCCAGCCGGCCATTTCCAAAACCACCTGTTCCTCGTACGCCCGGGCAATCCCGTTCCGACTTTGAAAATATCGCAGGCCGAGCAGCAGCGCGTCGTGAAAGGCCCCCGTCCTTGGCGGATGGGAAAGGTTCGCTCGGAGGAGCTTCACCCTCGGGGCTTCTCTCTCTCTCTCTCTCTCCGATGCGCTCGAGAACGATGTGCATAAGCAGTGGTTGTCTTTATTGGATTTGACGGCGGCTAAACCGCGGCCTCACCCGCCGGCAGGGAATTCCGAAGATGCAGAGACGGAGAGAGAGAGAGAGAGAGAGAGAGAGAGAGAATGTGGCTTAGAGCTCGGAGCTTAATTAGATGTAGACGTTGCTGCCATTTGCTGCGAGGAGCTGTTATGGAGTGTTGCCAGTTAAGTTGGCGAGGAACTCTTTTGAAATTGTTTTATTTTCCTTGTTCTCTTTTATGTAATTGGCGGGTTATTCGTCGTTTTTTTTTCGAAGTTATCAGTATCGCTGGTTTAAAAATCGTTTCGTAAATGCTCAACTTATTGCAATAGTATGCAAAATGGATTAAATCCATGTAAATTAAATTTATAGCAAAAAGAAAAATCCATCCACTTTTTCATGCTTGTTTATAAATTTAGAAACGACGTTTATGACAAAGCACTCTCTTTTATAAATTAGCATTGTAAAAAGTACAACGTCGTACACTTTCAAAGTACATAAACATTTGCCATAATTCAAATCGCCGTCGAAGACGCTTCAATCCCGCTCTAAATTTACATAACATTCACCGACGAAGGCAGCCGCATTTATTATAAATAGAAAGTGATTAGATTATTATCCGGGGAATAATAAAGCCAGGATTATCCTCGAGGCAGAGAGGCCGTATTTTTTTTTTTAAACTCGAGAGCTAAGCGGAGGAGAAGGAAAAAGAGAAAAGGAAGATAAAAGTGAAACTGTTACATGGAAAAGACAAAGGTTCCCCCGAGTAACGAGAGAGTGAAGAAGTTCATAAAATAATGGCAATTTAGTCGTTAAAACGGGAAATTACCCGAGATTATCGAAGGACTTCAAGGTCATCAGGGGATTTTATGAGCCGAGCGAACGGCGCGGCTGATCGCATTATCCGCGCCTTTATTATGCTTTTTATCGGAAAAATCGTGTCGGCCCCCGTCGCTCCGGGCGAAAAGCCGTGGAGATTCGTTTGTTTTTTTACTAACCGATTAACGCCGCGGCTAACTAATGTAAAAGGACAATAGAGAAAAGTATGTTTTTTGCAATCTATAACAGAAATAACTCTCCACACACGTAAGTAAAAAGGTTCGTTCTTTAGGTATGATTTTTGAATTATCATTCCGCCTATGGTGTGAAAAAGGGATATAAAGTTCAATTTTCTTTATGTTGAATATCTAGCCCTGACAATTATTGCTCATCGATTTGGAGAAAGCCGCAGTAAAATTATTTTTAATGCTTTACGTGCTCTTTCTTCAGTAATTTAAACATAAAAATATTGATTTTTTTTTTTTATAAAAGAAGTGTCGATAACCGAGTTAATTAAAGCTATATAATCACGAAACTATATAATTACATAAAATTATTCAAATCGAGAATAGTATAACCGTTGCCCTAAAAAAACAGGAAACATCTCTCTAATAACTAGATTTCTCTGAGGCGAGAAGCAAAGCGTATGTAACCTGTGTGCAAAATAATCGGTAATTTCTATAGGCATACATCATCATTACATAATAAAGCATGAAATAAACACGTCAAACTTTACGTCAACAACGGGCAATTAAAATTTTATCATACGCTCCATAATGTTTCACATTTATATAACTGTTCTCTAAAAATTGACTGTCGATTGCGCGTAATTGATGTATTCCTACCAGCGTGACGCGATTAAGTTTGAATTAGATGTACAGCAACGTATAAGAACTTTATCTTCCTTTAGTAGAAGAAGTCAATTAACTTCAAATGAAGATTTAAAAGCAATTTTACCACAAGCTTCAGACAAAGAAGCTTTAAACGTCCGACGAAAATCCACCAGAAAGCTTGAATTTTCCTCCAGTAAGCCCGATGATGCGCGTTTTATTTTCATCGGCTTAGTAACGATCGAAGCGTCACGAGAGCTCAATTAGCCGCGAGTGCCAAGGCCGCCAAGGATACGCGCTCCGAGAATTTCGCTCTTTTTTTTTTCTTCTTCTTCTCTCGGATGTGTTTAAATCCAAAGGCGGGAATCCTGCGGAGAGCCGCGCTGATTCTCAGGCTCGAGTTTGACGTCCGCTGGGAAAATGAAACTCGATGAACAATCGATTTGGACGAGGATAACGGCGACGTTCTCGATTAAGCGGGGAAAACGGGGTAGAGGCCGCTTTTGCGCTTTGAAGCGAAAATTAATTTTTTTTTAGGCGAATTTTGATAAAAGATCCATAAATTGCTGAAATGAAAAATTGGTTAAAAATGTAGTTTACAGTTTTCCTGCGACGCAAGTAAAACAGAGTACAAATGATAATAATTACTCGTACTACTTTTTGAATAGCAACCCAAACATAGCTGAGCTTATCTTTTAATTTGAAACGATTTTACACAATCCATGAATACATTTGCAAGGGTAATGAAAACGTCGCTTTCGAAAGAAACAATTGCCGCTGCTTCGAATCCCGAGAGTGATCTTACTTCACTGCCATTACCATAACCTTTTTCCGCATAAGAGGAAATTGAATCCTGCAACGAGAGTCTGCTCCTAATCATCCCAGAACAGATTGCTTACCCGCGAGTTTCCGACGATCTCTCGGCTACCGGTCGTTTTATCGTTTTTCTATTTCCTGCCTTTTTATTTCCTTCCTCGTAAACAGTTATCCCAGAATTGCAAAACTCCTCGTCGATTGCGGCGCTCGAAGTTAAAGCGATAATTGCGTTAGAGTAAGACGAATAGCGTCTAAAGAGGTGATAAAGGATATACGGCTCGTCTCAGTCGCTGATGAATCCGAAGGTCGCGTTCCAATTTCCTTACCTGCTTCTGCAATGCGCGTGTTCGGAGCGCGTGCAATTAGTCATTTTTTTATCCTCGAAATCATTAGTCGACGGCGTTTTGAATAGCCCCGTTCGGTGGGCTGATTGTAATGGCTGTCCTTACCTATTATCGTCGAACGATTCTTCGTTCGTTTGGAGAAAAGAGAATGCAAAAATTGTGGAAATTGCGCTTTTTTGCTCTTATTCTGCAACGTTCTGAATCGTTAAAGCTTTCCTAGTGTAAACATAATGTTAATTGCGCAACCGAATAAGGTAGGCGATTTTCTGGCACGATGTGAGCTAAGATTCTCGAAACGAGGATTGAATTTTCGAACAATGTAATTTTCTTTATAATAATTCGAAATTTAATGCGGCATATTTTATTATCTCATTGTCTACCTATGACTTTTGTAATGTGTGCATTCAAATCATCGTTTCATAATTGAACGTTCTTCTGCTGTAATGCTATGGAAATCGAAAAAACAATGCTTCTAAAATTTTGCTTCGGTCATCGCGGTTAATTCGGAGGTAAAAATGGATTTACATATCTAAAATCCCATAAAAAAATCAAGTGTAAAAATTAATAAATATGACTGTACGGCTGTTTTACGTAAGCCAGTACAACTTCTATAAATTTTAAGTGAATTTTACTCGCTGCGAATTTACATAAACTATTTATGCAACTAATTTTTTTTTTCTTCAAAGCCCATAAAACATTAAAATTTACTCTTTCCTTAACCATTAGAATCTTAAGTAAGACCACATTTTGTTCAAATTTTAACTTACGTACTGCCTATTTTTAAAAACTTTTTATTTTATACATCTCTCCTTTACTTATTTTGCTTCGAGTCTTATTTTTTCAACTGCTTATTAACAGTTCTTATATTTCACCCAATTTTTCATTACAGTTTCTCAAATATTTTCTAAAAACATCGTTTCTTCAGTTATCAAATAATACAGCATCCTCAAAAACGCCCGCAGTGCAAAACCGGCCTAAACTTCCACTCAAAAACAAAAAAAAAAAAAAACGAAAAAAAACTCTTTCCCCCTCGTCTGTCGGGTTCAACAAACCTCCGCCCAAAAGGAGCCATCGCTTAAGCACTGGTTTGAAGAGAAAGGAGAACAAAGTCTCTCTCTCTCTCCCGCGGATGAAACTCGAGGCAGCAACGGAAAAAAGAAGCCGGAGCCGGAGGGGAGGGGACACATAATGCACATGAGAATGGCTCGGCTTTTGTTTAACTGGCGCGAACGCGTGCCCGTGGATTCCCGCGTGTGCGCGCGTTAGAAAGTGCGCTGTGAATTTTGCGGTCCGGATAAAGGAGACAATATAAACGCAGCTGCGCGAGAGCGAGGTTGATAGCCGGCCGATTTGCCGCTGTTCTGCGTGTCCCGGGTTCCTGCTTCCGTGTGCACTCGCTTTATACCTCCGGGCGATGCCGAAGCGAGATTCGCGGGAGGGAATATTTAGAGGGGTTTGCGTTCCGGGCGTTTATATGGAGGGGGGGAGATTCAGAAATTTGATGGATTTGAATGGGGTTCGGGAACAATGTCTGGGTATTTTTGCGCTTCCGCGTTTAATGAAAGTCTTGCGACCTTCGAAGGAGGTTAGAATGGAGGGTTCGTGTAGAAGCTGTTCGTTTTTCTCAATTTCGAGGCGTTGTTTTAGAAATTATATTGATACTACAGCAATGTAAACTGAAACTATAAGAATAAAGCGTAAATATAACGCTACTCCTCATTTAAAATTAAAATTATTCTCACTACCGGAGTTTTTCTTTTAGACTTATGTTTTTGAATACGCGCTTAAATGTATTCCTAGAACAAAGAATAGTGACATTCAGCCACACCTTGAGAAAGCGACTTTTTACGACAACTTCCATTTGCGGGTGAAAACTTTTTTTTCGGACATTCGATTTAATTAAGGGGCGAGGTTTCGAGAATGCCTACTTTGGCTTAACAGTTGTACACTTCGATTTTATTCCCGGAATAAATTGGCAATCGTTAGCGTTGCAAAATTAATAGTTCTTTTACGAAAGGTTTCTTTCAGCTTTTTTTTAAATAGATTTTCGCTTTGTAAATTACGCTTTTAATTAATAAATTACTGAACGCTCCAATTTGTTTTACCATTAAGTTGAATTTTTTAATCTAGCAGGTATAATCTTTTAGCTCGAACGAATTCCCCGCGTTTTAGAGTAAGTTACAAAACCAGATTCGAAAATGATTACATATATTTTTTGCGCCATTTCGCATAAAGTGTAAGACGCACAAATAAAAACTGGATGCACGTCGGGAAAGGAAAATTGTTTGATCAAGGAATGACTCATATAGGTGCATGATTCGATTATGGAAAATCAATGAACATGTGTAGATAGAGAGATAATGCGACATCTGTGCTAAGGAAGTTTCATTGGTTTAAATCTCTTATCTTTTTCATGACAGTCGCTTTATTTTTTTTGTTTTTTTTTAGTCAATATAACCTGATTCAGAAATGATTCGACTTCGAGGAATGGAACTTAACTTAAAACAAAACGCGCGGAGGCTAATAATAAAGAGTCAACGGAAGCCTTACATAAGATTGAATAATCAAAGTTTTTTTTTTTTTTTTTTTAATCATACAATAAGCAAACGTATAATTTTTAGCACAGCATCCGCGACTGGTTGCGTTTGAATACATTACGCCCACCTTCCCGTTTGTGACATTTTAATAAATAAAGAAATAAACAATTTCAATGAGTTGCTGAAATCAACTTCTGTCTTTAGAAAGATCCAAACAAGGAGTGCCTGTGAATAATATGAAGAAACGCGTAAAGCGCAGTATGATTTTAAACTCGTCACTCTCCAAAACCTACCAAAAACTCTTGATTCTCTTCCCTTAAAAAAGAAAAAAAAGAAAATCGCAACGTCAAAAAGCACTTGGCCGCCGCAAAAGAACTCCCGCTCCTCCGTCACGAAGCAAGGCAAAAGCCACCGTCCACGCATCTTGTGTCACGTGTCTCCGTGAGCGTTCTATATATATATATATATACATATACACATATGAGCTGCTCATCGGGGCATCAGCCCGTTAGCCGATAAGTAATCGATGCAGGCCGGCAGCGGCGCGCGTTTTAATTAGCCTTCCGAGTAAGGTTGAGTAACCTGCCTACCGAGCGCTGCACCTTTTAAACTCGATGTGGCTGACTCGTCGCCCGACGACGTCACGCGCAGGCGAAACAGGTGTCCGTCAGCCGGGAGTGAGAGAGAGAGAGAGAGAGAGAGGCGCTTCCGGTAGACACGTCGCGCCTCAATGAGTGCTGGCTGGCTACTCCCTCGCTCGTAAAGTTGACATTGGAGGCGGGCGCAGAGGAGGTCGCTGCGTTGGAAGGACTTGCTGATACTTTTGGGAAGGTTTCTTTTTTCATTGGGGAGTGCGGAGGGTATTGTTAGATTGAATGTTTGTGACAAAGGCCTTTTTGGGGGGATTATTACATTTCGAACTGTTAAATGTGTGTGTGTCGATTTGCGATTACCGCTACTTGAAAATATTTATTTATTTTAATAAAAGTAAATCAGGAGGAAAATTTATGTTATAAAATTGCATAATGAGGTGATTTAGATTTTCACGAAATTAAAGCAGAGCTCGTGAAATTTATTCGAGCGTATCCTTTCGTTTTTTTTTTTTTTAAGGAAATCGCGAAGAATTGCGTTTCAAAGTTAAAAAAAAAAATAGTCAAAAGCAAAAAACTTTCTAGAAAATGCGAGCCCCAGCCGTAACACCCGAGCAAAAATCACTAGTTGCGAAACTTTCTCCGCGTTAAACGCCTTTTTCGCGTTCGACTCGTGACTTTTCTCGCGCCAAGCTGTATATCCGAGCTTAAAATCATAAGCCGTTAATAAACCCTGAATTATCGGCACTTTTCTCAGCCAATCATCGGCGAACGATCTTAAAAACCGGACGCTTATCAGAAATACCTGGGCGCGCACGTGGAACAATAAATTTATCGCTAAATGTCAAGACGGCGGGGGAAAATTGGGCGAACTCACCGGCTAAACTTGAAATTTCGAAAAGTTATATTATTTCCCGGTAAACGCAAGTAAGAGGCGAATTTCGGTCCTCTCCGAAAGTGGTTTTTCGCGGAGTCGAGTCTCACTTTTTCTCCGAATGGAGAAAATTGACGAATTATCGCAGCGCGGCTCGCGCAGAGAGTGTAATTACAAATATACGCTTCGCTTTCTAACACGACCGTTTTGTTCGCCAGACAAATAGGCTCGAGACGTAAAAGGCAACAGGTGAACATCGTCGAGAGGTATTGCACCGAATGCGGGCCAGATATTCTAATTTTATGTAAATGACTGGCAGGTAATTCGTTAATTGTAAAATGGTTGTTAATTTTTGTACATTATGGTGGATTACTGTAGTCGAAAAATTACTTTGAGCATTTGACATTTAGAAATGTTTGTTGCTTGTTATTCTAATTTTGTTCTTGTTTGTTAAACTAAAAATTAAACTAAACTAAACCTAAGGTTTAAACTAAAAAATAATTAAGGATGGAGAAATATGAAGGCAGAATTCTTCGAAATTAGGAACAAAGGATTCACGACACTTTCAGGTCTTTGTTTGAATATTTTAGTATAGTCATGCTAAGAAAATGAGCTTTAAACTGAGATAATATGACTGTAATTATCTAACTGTATTTCAAGAGCTTCAATTTCCTCTTCATGTCATAAACTCTGAATATCATTTTTTTTTTCATTTTATCGGGTAGATTTAATAAAAAAACAAAGTCACCAACTTTGAACATCTTCGAGAACAACTAATTATCGAATAAATAACAGCCCATCGCTATAATGAAATGTTTAAACTATCAAAATCCGAACACTGCTAAATACGACACTTTCAAATTAGCGCAAGCTAACTTTTTCCTCCTCGCTCCAAAACTAAATCTCACCCAGCCACCCCCTCATCTCCGAATCCTCTCTGAAACCATCCGCCTCGCCGCCGAGCATCAATCTCCGTCCGTCAGCTCTCTGCGCGCTCCCGTGAATTCACGCTCGATGAGGCATCGGGTTGCGCGTCGCGCTCAGCGCCCCGGAAAAGTGCCCGTGTGCACGGCGCGCACGCGCATCATGCGCCTGTGTCAAAAGGCACTTGTCGGCGCTCGATGACGGTTATTACCGGCACCGCGACTCCGATGAAAGAGACATTTAAAGCCGATCACAATGCTCGGCTGCCGCGGGGCCAACGGTATACGTGTGTATACCTCTGCCTCTCCGCCAGTTCCGCGGATCGTTATTGACGGGGTGGTCGCGCGTTTAGCTTTAATGTACGCCTCGCGCGGTCTGTGTTTATCTTTTGCGGGTGGGAGGGCTTTCGTTTCGAAGCACACACGACGCGCGATTTATTCACTTTTACTTTATAAATAGTCACTCGTTTGCAAAGCTTCGCTTGCAAAGGTAGAAATCCCAGAAACCCAGTAAGTCGGTCTTATCGACCGTAAAACTGGATATCGATTAAGTTTGAGGCCGCGGCTGCTTACCCATTGTCTCCTTCGCTATCGCCACTTTTTCACCAAGCATTTTCCAGCCGCGGGCCTCCAAAAAGAGGAGAGACCCGCGGAAGCAGGAAATCACAGAGACCGACCTTGGCTTTCGATCGAGCGATCTTGGAAAAAAAAAAAAACTTCCTGCCGCGCGGCGGAAAAGAAGCGAAGCGAATCTCGTTTGTCATTACGCGTCTGTACGTATGTAAGGAGGAAAACTACCGTGAGTAATCAGATTTCAGACGCTCGAGCGCCGCTAATCTCCGCGGATCTGCGAAATTCAATTACGGCTCGAGCTCTCGATTCTGCGCACTTTTTGTTTCCTTTGTGCGCGTAAGGAGCGCATTTTGTTTCGTGAATTTTTCGTGCCAATTTTGAGGATATTCGCGGGAGACGCGGCCGGTGATCGAGCTTACGCAATGACACGGTCTTGTCGTGCATAATAAGATGTAATACGGAGAACAATTGCGGGCAAACAGGAACTTTTATGACGCGGTGGTTGTACAATAGTCTCGGATCGAAGAAACCCGGGCAAAGTTAAATTATGTAAAAGAAATATTTGGTAAAACAGATGATTTTTTGACTTTTAAAATTGATTAAAAAAACTTTTTTTCTTAGAATAAATTTAGATGATAAAGTTTATTTTTAATGGATCTGTTGCGTAAATACCTATCAATCAGTATTATAGGTCAGTAATAAACTTGAAGAACTCCGCTAGAATTTTTCTAAAAACTCATTAAATTAATCTCTTCATAACATAACAATGCCAATGACGCGCCGAGTAATTTATATAATAGCGAAATTTCAGAATTCTCGGAGCGCAAACGTCGCCGCTCCGTCATCAACAATCCTTACGTGATCCGAAGTCTCAAAAGCAAAACCTTAAACCGCAAACAACGTCGTTAAAGAATCGTTATAGAATTTCAATTCCCTCTCAGCTCCTGAATCCATCCATCCTCATCCGTCGAACTCCAAAGCCTTTTCCAATAAACTCCAGATGAGATTCCCCTCCCCAAAGGAATATCGCGAGCGGCAATAAAAGCCAGAGATCGACGGCAGAAGAAGACGTACACGTCGGTGATGGCGTCCTCGAGAGTCTGAAGGAGGAAAAAGGAAAAGCGCGGCCGTAACGAGCCGGCAGATATATGAATTTCCATGAGGGAGTGGGGTGCCGTATCATCATCCTCCGCACGAGTTACGCATGCGTAAAGAGACTTATTATTATCCGCGCGCGCGCGGGGCCCCCGAGGAGAGGCCTTTAATGCTTGGTTTAGCACCAGGTTCAAGGGACTTGTTTTCCCTCCACCTCTCCCGCTGCCGCCGCCGCTTCTCCTCCTTTTGTTTCCTGTGCCGCCGCCGAGTCGATACGACGCGATAGGACTTCGCCGTCTTCCGCAAATGTTAGCCATCCTTGAGCTGGCGGCGGCGGCAGCAGCAGCTGCGAGTCGGCGTGGGTGAGTTTCTTTTTTTTTTTTTTCTGAATTTTTAGCTGCCGCATCGGTTCGCCCTTCGCTGTTGAGGCTATTTTGTTGATGCAGGTTATGAGATGCGCTTTTTGATCGCTCTGTCCGTTTGGGATGGCACTTAGAAAGGATCGAAGTAAGGGAAATACAAGACAGGTTAAAAATAAATGCTTAAGAATTATATTTTAGTTAGACAGAAAATAAGGATAAAAGGAGCCTGCAAATATTCCTCTTTTATATATAAGGATTTTATTCATTTTAGATAAATATCTTTCTCCAATATTCATGAGATGATGTTAGCAATTAACAAGACACGCTTCAGCGACCTTAAACCGTGACTGTACGTACCGGCTGCTCGTTGCTAAAACGATAATGTCCAGAAAATCATGGAAGCATGGAAAACAATTTCCACATCCGATAGACATAAAATATCAGACGAATGTATCTTCGTTGATATCGATATCTACCCTTTTTTTTATTTTCGTCATACCTTAAAAGTAAAGACGAGAAGTCCTGCTTCTTTCTCAGTCGGTTAATTAGCGTCGGAGCGCCGGCAAGTGCGATTTTTTTTTTTCGAGGAATATATTCATTTACCGGGGGCTTAAAATTACACGCTATCGTGTGTAACGAATCCATTTACTTGCCGCGGAGCTCTTGAATTTCGTCGAAATAACGCTGAAAAACCGGCGACTGGAAAATCAAAAACTGGTTTTCGCGATATCTCTTCGGGCGGAACGGAGAGGTTTAAGTTATTAATTAGCTATTGCGCATTCTTTTCGGGTTTTGAATTCTATTAGTGTGTCATTGCCACTCGTCCGTGTTTACTCTTGCACGAAATATTACGAGCTCCGAATTCAAGGCTACGGCCGTTGCTTTCTTGCTTCTTAATGAATGTTAAGAGAAAAAAGATTTGTGCTAATTTATTGTCGGATATTCTGAGAAGCGGTAAAAATGGAGTTTATATAATCTCATTAGTATTTTAATTTGGTTTGTTGGTTGTTATTGTTTAAATCGAAGCAAGGAAGTCCAGCTTTAAAGTAGCATTGAAAGCAGTTATGCAACAAAGTGCACTTAAAAATAATCTAACGAGAGTTAAAGTAGACCCACCGATTATGATTCACATTAAAACTTTATTGCTGTATTACGTAAAAAAGCGTTATAAATTCTTGAAATAGAGATAAAGGATTTAAAACAAATCTATAATCATAAAACATATATACGCCACGTCAAAAGTTGTATTTTGTGCAATCAATTTTATGAAAATTTTTAAAATATATGAAAACCCCATATTAATAGACAAAACTGAGAGTTTTTACGCTCGAAGCGAGTAAATTTCTCGTATTTTCTACCCAGCCGGTACACTTACACTCTTTATTTTTCATCCACCTCATCGCGCTCGTCGTGTTTTTCGGTCATCCTCCCATTGTCGTCCTTCTTACATTATTCCCAGTCTCTCTTTCCATACCTCGCATTTGATTCTTTGTCCGGGACTTTGTCATTGTCCCCGAACGAAATTCGACGCGAAGGGCCCCCGCCGTAAGTACTTCTCTTTTACAGCCGCGTGAATCACCGCGCGGAAAAGGGGAAGTAGGCGCGTTTCGCCTTGCGATAAGTTTATGGAACTAAGTGTGCGCGATGCATAATTTATGATAATGACGTCGCTAATTTTTCCCGGCGCTGCATCGCGCGTTTTCTCATTGTAATTCATTAAATAATACAAAACTGCTGTGTGGGTAGGCTTAGCGCGCGAGATTATATAGTAAATTTGTTTGATACCGCTACTGTTGCTGCTGGCTGCCTGCCGCCGCTGCTGCTGATGGGGATCTATGAATATTTATGAAGGTTAATTTTAACTGTACTTGGGATTGCAACTGTATTTTTTCGTAAATTTCGGGCTATTACGCGGTGAGGTTTAATGGGGAGTTGCGTTGTTGAAGAGGTTTTTTTTCTTTGTTGGAGGTGGAATGCTTTTATCGGTGTAAACAAGAAGGGAGTAAATTGCTTTATTAAGGTTTTCTCTTCAAATATGATTATTGAGAGATATCAGAAGGTTTTTCAAGTGCGGTGAATGAGACCATTTTTAAATCAGTTCGATATGATCGTTATAAATTTATTACTAATTAACGAATAGTCTGATTTAATCTGAGGAATGTCCTTTCAGGAGCTTTAAGAAATGCTTTTGCATTTCAGCGTTTATGATCACTTTAATT
Organism: Ormyrus rosae; assembly: GCA_035047165.1. Lineage (NCBI taxonomy): Eukaryota > Metazoa > Arthropoda > Insecta > Hymenoptera > Ormyridae > Ormyrus > Ormyrus rosae. The sequence continues at coordinate 13,163 of JAWWML010011712.1, read as the reverse complement.
TTAATGTTACAATAACTAAGAATACTTTTTATTGCCTTTCTGATGGTTCACGTGCTTTTTTTTTTTTTTAAATTTCTTGCGAAATGAGTTTAACGATAGAAACGTGCAGTTAAAAAAGTCGCGAGGAAAGTAGGAAATTCTAGGTAAATAGCAGATAAATTATTCAAAGACATCAAAGATAATGTCTCGAACTAAGCCATAAATTAAAATTGAAGCATTTAGATACAAGAATAATACTAAAAGCTAAACAAACGATGTTGGTTTCTATAAGATATAAAATAGAGCCAATGCGGTAATAAATTCTTTTAAATACAATGCTAAATGTTAAACAGCTATAAATAAAATAAATCAAAACATCTTTTTAATGTTTTCCTGCAGAGATAAGTGCCGTTTTTTACTAGCTGTTTTATGGATAAAACATTTTATTTATAAATTCTTCAATTATTTAAAGTTTTCTAAAATAAGAATACCTTGTATGAAATTACGACCTGTTACTTTCGCGCGATCCTTGTTACACTCAGATGCTTTCTCATTAAGATCATTTCATCGATACCGAGGTGTACCTTCGCATGAATTCATGAAAGTGATACGCTTCACTGAACATAATCGATATGCATTGTCCGTATGATGTATTGCGCAATACTTTTGTAATATTAGATAAAACTTCAACCTGTTAATTTAATCGTGTACCGACTCTACTGCGTGTAATGTTATACAATGTAAACTTGTATCATTTTCACCTACCGAATGCAGTTATGAACGAGCAAATCGTATTTAATTAAATTTAAAATATTTAAAAAAGTTATAATGCGCACTATCATATGTCTATTCAGATAAGACTAGAAAAATGATTAGTATACTCTCATATTTACATCTCTTTATAAGATCATACTTATACGCTGTCATTCGAAGCTGACTCGAAATCTCGCAAAGTCCCGAGCCGCGTCAGGTTAAAATTTCCCTTTCAAATGAACGAAAACGAAACATATTCCATCACAATAACGTTCGACGTACAACGCGCCACTAAATATTCCTCCCACATCCCTCGCCTAAGCGTCGTCCAACGCAGCCGATCCACTTGTCGCGCCGTCGCCTCCTCATCTCCGTCAATCAGAAATTCCAGCCTCGCCCGAAGTGCCGACGACCTCTTCCGTCTTTCGCCACTTTTCCCCGCTCTCTTCCGAGAGTCGACTTTTTATATACGTAATCCTCCGCCGATCTCGCTTTTTCTCTCTCTTTTTCTGCTTTGCTCCCGATGCACGCCCGAAAGATATCGAAAGTGTTTGCTCGCGCGCGCGGCACACGCGACGACGGCATTTGAATTTTTTAGCGGCCCGATTTGCCGGCCGCTCGTAAATGAGAATTACGTGACCGCGGGGCCCCGCTTGGGCAAGTTATCCTTTTTCTCGAAAAACCAGCTGAAGAAAGTATAAGTGAATGATCGGGAGGGCGATAGGGACCCGGAGGAATGTAAAACGCCACGGGCCGACCGCGTCACGTGCCGTTTTTAACGCGCGAGGTAAAAAGGAGCAGTATTAAGCCTCCTTTGATTTCTGCGGGTCGACGTTGAATGGCCGTAAATTAGCGAGCTATCGAATATTTTGATAAGCCGAGCTGCACGCATAAATTTCTTGCTTTCTCACGCTGGTCTCGGAACGACTCGGGAATTTACATTCGATATTTTTTTTATCGGATTGTTTACTATTGTAATATCATTCCAGCAGTGACTAATTCGGGATTCGATGTAGATAGAATTCACCCTACTACTTCTCTACCGGCAGGCTTACAAAGATGATTTTTATTAGACGCTAAATTGCGTATTTCAGTTTTACATGCGTTTAATCTGTCATCGATAAGTTCGTTTCACACAATAAAATTCTATCATACTAGTTTAAGAATTATCCAGTCCTTGTTTTAAAACTCGATATAAATTAGCGAGTTCTTTGTTCGACGTACGAAACTAAATGTTACCATGTTAAATACCCTTGAAATACTTGTTTTTCCACCGGCGTTTATTGAACCCATAAGGCAGCAGACTTTTACCTCGAGTGCTCTCGGTAAAAAGCCATCGGAGTCAATAACATCTCTAGAAAATGTCGATGTGCCAAGAGTTCCTTGCACTCGTAACTTTTTTCCGGAGCATTAAGATCGACGGAGAACATTCACTCGTTCCCTCTCGCGGCCACTTCGATAAACCTTCCGCAACTCTCCCCGGCAAGCAAATTCAATCCTCTCCCGTTAATTGCCTCTCCGCCACTGTTTTTTTTGCTCCACCCCGCGACGATTATCGGCGACGTCTTCATATTTTAAATTCAAGTCGCCGCTTTCCAGCGTAATCGCCGGCGACGCGTCGCGGCATTGTTAAGCCTGGAAGTAATCGTCGCTGAGAGAGAGAAGCACCGCCGCGAGCTGTCGTAAATCTCACGCGCAAATTAACTGCGCTCGCGCAAATTAAGAAGGTGGATGGCTGCGAGGAATGAGCGCGAAGCACACTGACACGAATATGATGCGCCGCCCGTTGCTGCCACCTTGCGAGGAGACCTGCTGCTGCTGAGAAAGTGTTGGGCTTTGGGAAGAAGAGGTGTGTTTTAAGGTGGTTTACGGGGGAAATTCAATATTTGGAGAGAAGCGTGGAGCTGCGCTTATGAATGGAATTTGTTTGTTTGAATGAATTTAAACGACCTGCGAAAGTAGAAATATTGGTCTCGGAAATTCATTCTATGTTATTTGCCAATTATAAAAGTTAGTGTTCTTGAAAGTTGGAGAGTTCGAGAAAAGCAACAATTTCACGAGTAGATTTTATTTTAAATTTCTCTAAAGGAGAGTATTTTGAACAGATTAAATGAATTTTCATTTTTCAAAGATCTGCAACAATAGGAGGACTTTTCGAATCCGTTAAAATGTGACTCGCAATATTAAATGCCATTGTATAATAGGACCAACATTTACTGCTCGCATGCGCCGCTATTGAATGTAAATGTCGAAATTCAAAGGAATAAGGAAATGATATTAAGCAGCCCTATTACTTGCGCTATTCAAAACTGTTTTGAATATTTATAAGATAACTGTCCTCGCAACAATAATTCGCAGCCTTTACGTTCAGCGGATTCAATAAATACCCATTATCCCGACGCGTTAAGTGTTTTCCCGGCGTGTAAAACAGTGTTCGTTTCCACGATAAAAATCGAAGCTGAAAAGTGTTAGATTTATTAATTTTATAACGGGCCTTTGAACGTTTAGAGAGACGTGTTCTGCACAATAGTCGGGAGATGAAAGCAAGATCGATCGCATCTCAATTTCTGCCTCGACGTTGACGTACTAACAGTAAAAACCGCCGCTGGATAAAAAGTCCGCGTCATAACGAAACTGAATCTAATGAAAGTAGTTCCAGCGGATTAATTTCTTGCTGGAAAATCAAATACTTTCTTATTGGTCACTCGATCGGCTACTGATGAGCGAACGAAACGGTTGATTCGTATTATATTATACCTTCAACCTTTTTCGCGGCTATACGTATTTTATCGATCGCGCGCGCGTAGCATTTAAAAGTTCAACGGACGCCGAAGCCTATTAATAGAGCAAAGATATACCTCTCGATAAACTGTTCATTACGGGATGTTCAATGGTTATTTTTGACGTAAACACCTTGAAATTATCAAACGGTTAAATATAATTTAACCCAAATAGCATGCGCATCACGTCACCATAAAAACCCTAACTCCCACACCATAAAAACGACAGCTCAAAAAAGGAAATGAATTAACCCCTATCACCCAACTGACCTTTCGCATTCCGCATCGCGGCAACGAGCGAGCCGCCTCTCTGTTTACATCCCCAGCCTCGATGCAGCCCGGCAGCGCTTGGCTTTATTGTCTATATAATAAATCGAGCGGTAGCCGGTATAATCGGCGCGCGAACTTCCTGCACGCGGCGCTCGCCGCGAGACGAATGGCTCGCGCATTTTTCGAAAGCCCCAGGAATGCGATCGCACCGGCTTCCACGCGGATTTCTATGCGAGGAGTGGCGACAATATTATTTTTCCCCCCTCCTCTCTCCCCTTCTCCAATACCCTGGCATACCTGCCGGTGAAAGGCTTTTCGAGTGTGGTCTCTTTGCGCTGGATTTTTAGCTAGTTTCGACGCGCGCGGGGAAGGGTAATCGGAGGTTTTGCTGCTTTTCCTTTCGAGGAGAGCCTGGATATCCGGTGGACGTCGAGAGTTTTTCGAGTCGACGGGTTTTCGATGGAGGAGGCTGGATGAGAGTTTTGAGAAAGTTGGGTAATGAGAGCCGTTTGGGGGCCTTTGTGTTGGGCTGCTGTTTGATCGAGAGTTTATGAAGAGAATTTATATAAGATTTGAAAAGAGGCTTGTTTGAAAAAAAAAAATTGAATTGTTAAATTATTATATATTAGTTTGGTAATTTTTCATCTTCTAGAGTTATGAAACCTACTCTTTTTTGATTTTATTTTTCTAATATGTTAATACTTTTAATGCAATTCTAATAGTATACTTTTATGTTTCAGGTGAGTTGCAAAAATTATTGGCTAAATCTCTTCCTACTGTACGTAAGTCCAGCTAAATCATAAAACTTACAATAATTTATTGCTGCCTTCGCGTTGTAAATATTAAATTTTAAACAATGAAATATTTAAATTCCCGCGCGGCACCCATTTACGCCAAGTCAACCTTCGATCAACAAACCAAAGATTTACCACCTTTAGAAAACATTTACTTCAAACGCCCCGCGCGATTCTTTCCTCATTGCGCGCGCATATTATTTGCACCCCGCGAATTTTCCGGGTACCGGCGACTTTTACGCGCCGTTTCCTCCGATCAATCACCCTTTTCACTTTTCGATTCCTCGAGCCGCCGCGGTCGCGCGCGTCTTATAAATCTTTGCGAAAAAGCCGCGCGCGGTCAACGCTCGTAAAAGGTGTCGTCCGATTTTCCGCGTCTGCGACGAAGCGAATTGCCCGATCGGCGCGGGTTTCAAAACGAGATTTCGCATCCATTCGCTCGGAAAATAGCCGAATGAATATACATGGACGCGTAAGGATTTTCGCAAGAAGCCGCGTGGACGCACAGGTTTGTTATGTCGGTGCTTCGAGAAGGTGGTCGGATGCTTGTGCGAGCGAATGTGCTATAATTGGAGCGATTTTTCTTGTGCAATTATTTGGGGGTTAGGTTTGTGCATTTGAATATGTAGGAGTAGCTGTAATTTTATGTAATCGTCCTGGTTTTTACTGTGGATATAATTTTAGTGTTATTTATGATTATTATATTCGTTAAATTAGAAGTAATTGATTGGTGTAATTGATAATAAGTAGCTGTGATGAAAACTTGGTAAAAAAAATTTAATGTTGAGAAAATATTACCTATAAATGCTTTAGGAAAAGTTTTTATCGTCAATCACAACTAATTGAATTAAACTCGTGCCTTCTACAAAAAGCACTTGAAAAAAAAACATCTCCTTTCAAAGACGCATTGCGCAAGCGTAATTTCTCCACATATAATTCTATTATTATAAACGCATTTGGTCATCTCTTACGCAAAGAATACGCCATCATATTGTACAAAATCTCTAATTGAAAAACTTTCACCATCGAAGATGCGAAGACGTCGATAATGAACCAATCGGAATACAAATGCAATACAACACTCAGTCGGCTGCACTCGAGAAGAAAAAAAAAGAGAGGGAAAGGCTGGATTTGCGGCGAGAGAGAAACTGAAATAAATTTTTCAGCCGCCGTTCCAGAAATTATACGATTCGCTCGCGCATTTTTTCTAATTAACATTTTTGTTTTCACGCAATTTTCGGACGCCGAGTGTGCTTTCTAACGGGTTTTAGAACGCGTGCGAATCTTTCGGTTTATGAGAGCATTGTGAGGCTGATTTCAAAAATTTCTGGGGGAAACTTGCGAAGTTGTCTTTATTTAGTTTGTGCTCAGGTATTTCGACAGAGATGCAAATTTCATTTACGAATGTTTTCCTTACAAAACTAAGGTTTCACGCTTGAGTTAATTTGCGTTGGAAACAAACAGTATAGACTTTTTGTTATCCGGAAACCTAAAGACACACTGAAATTTATACTTTTGGATAAATTCCGTAAAGCTTCTGAAATAAAGCATTGTGCATCAATCGATCAAAGCTATTACCCGAGTAGAGTCAATCACCTAAAAGCCACAATTCCGTGACAGATGTGCATCAATCAGCTCTAATGCCTCTCGAAAAAAAAAGTATAGAAAGACAAACAGTCAATTTAGGAAGCCAGATTGCTAGCAAAAGAAAAAAAAACCCTCGATGAGTCAGGACATTTTGAAAAACTGGGTTGAAAAAAGGACGGCTTTCAGGTCACGCGCTGGATTTTGAATCGGTTGAACTACTGCGAATTCTGGAACAATATGGAATGTGCGCCGCGATTTTCGAAAGTAGGAAAGTCATTGACTTAAGTAATTATAGTTATTAGGGGAATTGGTAAATGAATAATTGTAGGCATTTTGCGCTTAGAATTATAAATATCGGTTCCATAATCATGTAAAATTACTCGAAGTCAACGTCAAATTTAGAACAGGAAGTGTCATATTTTGTAGAAATCGATTGAAGAACTGTGATTACAATGGGATTGTATGGTATTAATGAAAAGTTCGATTTCCCATTTCTATACCGATTCCTATCCTTACAGAGTAATATATTATTACTTTCTGCAATAAAAGAAACGAAATCGAATTCTCTCTAATTTAGAAATGGTAAAACTCGCATTACTTTTTATCCCAGCATTTAATTTCTCTCAAAAAGAAGAAACTTTATCTTTCTCAGTCTCAATATTATTCAACGCCTTTAAACATCGAAAATTAAACCTGGCACTGAATTCATCTCAATTAACCGAGCCCACCGCCACCTCCCAGACCGTCGATAAATCAGCTCTCTTGTACCTCCCAAAAACGAAAATCCACCTGTCGCCCGCTCGAACAACCGTAATCCAAATGGAAGACAGAATCCACCGCGACACGGCATCGGCAGTCGTCGCAACATCCTCGCTGCTCACACGCATTTCCACCGAGCCAACTCACGCGGCTGTGGGCATCAGCTTGCGCGCGCAACACGCACACCTGTCCCGCTAAAGAGGATAAAAAGAGGCAGGCTCTCTACCCGCTCGCGAGTGAAAGAGAGAAAAACGGAGCAGAGGATGTGCGTCGAGCACTTCTCTCTCTCTCTCTCTCTCTCTCTCTTTCCCTCCCCACCACGGCCCCAGGCGGCACACGTTCCTTCTTTTTCGAGCTGGCAGCTCTCTTGCCACAGGCGCTCTTCTCTCTCTCCCACGGACACGAAAGCCAAGTGAGCTCGAGCTCCACTTTTCAGTCCTTTCGCGGCGGCCAGGCGCGCGTACGTTCCTCTCGCGGGATCGGTTGCGATATTTCAAAGTTTTGCCTTGGTTCTTTTTTTTTTTTTTTCACCGGGGAAAATCGCTTGTGCGCGAGTTTATTGGTAAGTCGTCGGGCGGCGAGGAGGACAGTGCTGGTGGCTTTTGGATTCTCAGTTCTTCTCGTTTGGAGAACGGGACTTTGACGAGATTTTTCGACGACCGGTTTGTTTTTATGGTGTTTTGGTGGGAAGGCAGAGTGTGTGTCTTGTCGGGGGATGTCGATCGCGAATCGACGTTCTGGTTTTAAAATATATCGGCCGGGAATCGAATTGCAAATCAGGTTGCTTCGGGTGTCGGATTGAGTAATGCCGTTGTTTTCAAAGGTTCCGAGTATTTTCCGGACGGTTTTAGAAACTCGATTGACGAAACGAGCGGTGAGATCGTCAAGAAATTGATACTTTACGACAAACGCACTCAATTAGTGCACGACTTTCCTTGGTTAATAATTTGCTACTAGTTTTATTTAGCGTTAACTAGTATTCATAAATATTAAAGAGTAAAATCTGTAAGAAATCGGTTTCGAATCTAACGTTCTACGACAGAATATCTCTTTTAATTAGTTCAACATTTTTCTAGATTAATCGGTGACTACCACTAATTCCACGAAACTAACAGCATAAATATCAGTTGATAAAATCGGTAGCCGACTTTTTCTCTTCTAATAAATTTCACGCCAACAAACGTTTCCAAGTGCTTTCTTGTACTACCTCAAAACCTCTGTCGTCTAAACTTTCATAAAGCCGTAAACTCAACCGAACTAATAAATCGCGCAAAAGCCACCGTAAAGAATTTCACTTTAAAATCTGTCCTTTCCATAAAAGACAAATCCCCCGCTTCGAAGACAAATCCATCCACCGTCTGCCTCTGCCGAAACGTCGCTTTCTAACTCTCCTAGCGCCAAAAAGGACCGCAAAAAAAAAAAAAAAACAGCGCGAGAGACGCGCGGCATAATAAACACGCGTGTCTCGCGGAGAAAATTGGTGAAACGTTCCTCGCTCGTGACTCCCGACGCTCAACGGAAGAAGCAACAGAAAACACTCACGGGCTCTTAGCGAGCAATAAAGCATTCCAGCGACTCCGAGCCGCGACGCATTTCCGGCTCCGAAGTATAAGCGAGGGTCAGGCTCGCTCAACGCGGGGAAGGGGGAACGATGCTGATCCTGCCGGATATCAGGCTGCAGGTAAGACGATGATGAGGATGGATGCTTTGTGGAGCCGCGAGAGGCCTTCGATCGAGCCGAGAGAGTGGATTTACGCGATAGGCAGATATTCGCGCGGTCAGGAAGCGATGATCTTGCTGCGCACCGATGTTCCACGGGAATACCGGTTTGGCGTATGCCAGAGGAGATGCCGATCCGCGTTGCGTATCCGTCGCGACACGGGAAAGCAGTGAAATTGTAGCGGATTTAGCTTGCCTTTCGCGTGTTGGCGAACGATAAACAATATTTAGCGGCGATTTAATGCCTGCCGAGGTATGACCCGCGAATTTTCACTTGAGGATTCTTTTTTTTTTCCAGTTTCGTCTGGCTACAGTTTGCCGTTTCTACTTAAGTCAACAATGTCAACTTTCTCGGAACGTGTATATATTCTGGTAGAAACTTTTTTTGTTCGGAAAAATTCCTGCGAGTCAATGACTCATAGAAATTGTAACGTCGTACTGTCTTTCTCGCATAACAGCGAAACATTGTTGCGTGCATTGCAATGAGTTCATTGCACTAATGATGCGTCTCTTTACATGATTAGTTTTTGTAATTCTTTTGTCAAACGTTAAAAAAACGTTTCACAATTTATTTTTATGTGTAATCCTATGTGAAGGAATAGTAACAATATGAAGCATTACAAAATTAAAAAAAAAGTAGTGCTTTTTTTTTGTTAAAAATATAAAAAAATGGAGAAAGAAGACTTTGTTTCTTTTGTTTCATAATCAAACATTTTTTTGACCAATTCTTGTTCAGAAATCCATGAATTAATGGTATAATAATAAAAATAATAAATAAAAAAATTTATTTTCAATCAACAACTTGATTAATCTCTTTCCAAAGTTTCAAAAATCGCGAAAGCCTTTAATATCCGATTAAACGACTTAAATTCAAACCCACATCGCTCTCAATATTCCCCCGATGACAGGCGCGAAAAATGAAACGAAAATTAATCGCCCGATAAGCCTCCGCGCGAAAGTAAAACAAGCGAAATAAATCAGAGGAGCAAATATGTCGCCTTTCAATAACTCGTTCGCGGCCCGCCAATTACTCGGCGTTATGAAGGTCGAAATTAATGCAGCGCCCGCATCCCGTTATATACTCCCTTGGCCGCCGCTGACGAGCATCGCCGCAATGTTTGCTCACGTCTTAATCGCTACCTTAAGCCTTTCAATCACCCGACGGCTTCGCACGAGTTTTTATCGGGCCCGAAAATCAGCGTTCCAACTCCTCGAGATACCGTTTTTTTTTTTCGGTACACGAGCTTTCTTCGCGAGCCGGAAAAGTTTTCCGCTTGTCTTTCGCGTCGCGGCGTTCGAGGGGGGAGATCGAATGAAAAATTATTTGCGTCCGGCGAGCGAAGGATTGTCGATCCATATCCCGCTTATTCTGTGCGAAGTTAATCTTTTAATTGAATCTCGTAAATTTTGAGATAGGAAGTTAATGAGAGATATTGCTGGTATGCCTTTTTACTTCTTTTGAAGGAGCGTACCGAAAAAAATTGTAAATACACCACGAATAGTTTCGTGATAGTTATTCAGATTATTTAGAGTTTTTATTTCAAATAGCATTTCGATGAGAAATCATTGATTTTTTCTGAACATTTTTGAAAACATTTCAAGAATCTCATTCCTAGTTATTTCAAATTAGCGTAGTGAAAAAATACTATATTATTACTTCCTCATACTTAGGAAATAAATACCCTCATGGGTTTGAATGTTAATGGCTTCGTACTTTAATGTGTAGTAATGAATTCGAAATTTTCTACTGTAGCCATAGGAATTAATTCAACTCACAATGTTACCACGTAATACGATCTCGATCTAAATTCCTTAATTTCATGAGATAAACCACATGCTGAGAATACTCTGCTTTTTATCGCACGTTTTCTTCATTTATTTACTTCATAATGATCAAAATAACAAAAAACCACGACGACTGGTACTTAAAAAATCTTCCAAATACTTCCTATTTCACCTTCCCTTCTCCTCCAATTAATCTCCACTCCCTAAAAATGCCAAAACGTCTCCCGACATTTTCCTCGGCGAGTCCAAAAAAAAGAGGCCTCCAAACCTATCGATATCCCCCCGCAAAAAGATCGTAATAACCGCCGTAACCACCTGGCGCAAAAGGAGCATTGAAACCCCGGCGCAAAGCAACCCTAATGAATAATGGAATGCAAGGCGCGATTATCGCGGCGGCCATAGCGTGAGCCTATCGCCTCGGGCACCGTTACCCGCGTATAATTAATGCGCGCCAGACATTGATTGCAAATTTTTTTTTTTTTTTGCTTCTGCGCGAAGAGAGACGAGTGCAAGGTGTTCCGAGAGAGAGACGCGCTCGAATTCCACGAGAGTTTCTTTCTCTCGAGAGGCGGAAGAAAAAAATCGAGGCGTTCCTGCGGGATTGTCCGGGTTTACGGAGATAAGGAGCTTTCTTCGGGGTTTTTAATTAGAGTTTGCGGCGGCTTTTGACGAGGAGTTGATGGGTGGGACGTTGAGATGCGCGGTTTTCTGAGAAGTATTTGCTTTTTTCGACGTCGGGTTTATTAGAAAGATTGGTGTTAATTGGTTGCTGAAGATTAACAATTTTTGCACTTGATTACAGGATGATTTTTTTACAGATCTCTTTGCTGTGAATTAATCAAGATTTTTGATTTACGTTTCACTTCCTTGAATAAAATTCTGCATAAATTCAAGAGTAATTATATTATAATAAACGTGATATCACTGATTATATAATTTATACAATTAGAACTTTCATGTTTGCTGATTTTCTGTTATATCATAAAGCGTAAAAAAAATCGAAGAAAATTTCTCCATACTCTCTTTACCTTTTCATTATAAAGATTCTTGCCAAAATTACTTAAACACGAAAAAGCTTCAATAAATTTTAACAATCGTCCCTCTTAATGATCCTTTTTTACAATTAACGAAAGAATTTCGCTACAATTTACCGTTACAATTTATAGTTGCGTACATTTAGCTGCGTTTAATTTTTTTCCACGCAAGTATAAATAAACGAACTCTTGCCGTAAAAATAACTGTACCCGCAATTAAGCGAAGCTACGCCAAAATTTTTATCTCGACTTACCCGAAAAGAATCTCGAAAGCCCACCAGCTCCATAACCTCAACCTCGCCGCTTCCGAAGCCCGGCACGCAACCAAAAGAAGAAGAAGAAGAAAAAAATAAAAGAGCAGAACGCAGAAAAATCTCGCGCCGCCCCCCGGAAAAGTCCTTTGTCCGGGCGTAGTCTACATTACGGCTTGATTACCGCGGCTCTGTTATACGGCACGCATCGCTTGACGTAAGTGCACGGACGTAGGAGCCGCATGACCGGCGGAAGCGAGCTAGAAAAAACCGTAATTCACCGGCCGCCGCGCGAATCTAACTCGCCACGCGACGTGCGCCAAGTGAGCTGGATACGGAGAGGCTCCTCCTTTCGTTCTTTTTTTTTTATGTCTCGGTTTTTGCCGGAGACGAGCGGAAGGCAGGGGCGCTTTACGGCTGGATGTTGACGTTTTGCTTTATTGGGGAAACGAGGTGTTTAGAAAGTGCAGGTAATTATTCTTTTTGATTGGCTTTTGTTGGATGGCAGGTGGATTTGCATATAATTGAGGTTTTTGCCAAGTTTCAGTGTTTTTAGGTAGTTTCTTGTTGCGTAAATAGCGAACGTGCTGATTCTGCGAATAAAATTTGTTGCTTTTTATTGCGCTTAATTTAAGACACTAGAAAAAGTGAGAGCTTAAGATACATCAATTGCGAAAGATTATTTTACAGTTTACGTAAAAAGTGAGTCAAAAATTTTGAGAAATTTTTAGTCAGATTGTAATCAATTTTGAAAACGTCATTAAAATTTACTAACTAAAATATAAATTAACAATCCGTTGAAGAAAGCATTAATTGAAATAACCTTCTAAATAACAGAAATATTATATTAAGCTCGCAGAGGAAGAAAACCCCAGAAGGAGAAAAGAAAAAATTGTGGGTGCAAGTGCCGTGATTAGCGTTTGTCCGCTCGTGACGTACCTTCAATACAACGGCTCACCATTACGTCATAACGTTACGCTTAAGTTTAAGCTGCTTTCTAGACGATTTTCTCGTTTGGCGTTCGCGTGTGTCGTCGCGGAAACGGTCGCGGATCGATTTCGCGTTTTATAATGCTGGATTTTACGCGCAGTTAAATTGCTTTTCCATTGTTATAGAAGCGATTTTCTACGATAATGGTTATCATTTACGCGGAAGCATTATCGTTTCGTTAAAAAGAGGAGTGAAGGATCAAAACTTGCCTTTAGAAGCATATTGTTTTTATTCCTTAAGGTTAATACAAAATCTTACAGGAGATTTATTTCAGCTACTTTAGGTATTACATAATATATGCTTATGAATACATGTTAGAAATGTGTATTAGTATAAGAAAACCTTCCCCTTTTCCGTAAAGTTTGTCTTTACTAAGTTATGAAGCCTGGAAATTGAATGTTCCGATCTGCGGTAAGCCACGGTTCAACGTAAGCGAAAATGTCCAGATTTTTCAGAATGTGC
>JAWWML010011702.1:0-28432 GCA_035047165.1 Ormyrus rosae | reverse complement strand
CTGCATAAATCAAGTTTGGCTCCCGAGTCATAAAAAATATAGCAATTTTAACCTAAACTTTTTTCTCCGTGTAATTAGAGGAATATTTAAAACTTTAGTAATGGCACGTAATACGCCGTAATTGTAAATATCCCGATGTTGTAAGAGAGCTTGTCGACTTAGACCCAGCTTTGAAAAAATTATTTTAATATTTTTACATATCTGACTAATTGTCCAACTTAATTAAAATAAAAAAAATATGTAAAATAACTATCGAACAAGAGGAAAACTACGAACCAAAAAGTTTTGCTGCCTCTTACCCTTCAGTGGTCTAAAAGCAACTTGACAGGTGAATTTTCGCCGCGCTTCGCAAAATCCGGAGAATTTATTTACGGTCGAACGTAACGAAATCAGAGCCCCCAAACGCAATTACAATCGCCGAGAGAGAGCGACAGAGAGCCTCTCCGTGGAAACAGCCCTTTTTTTCGGAGATAAAAAAAAAAGCGGTGCGCGCCCGGCGATAAAATAAGGAAGCGTTCGCCGTGTAATTGAGTAAAAGCAGGCACAGGCAAAAGCGCACAGCCGAAAAGACAAATAGAACAAAAGGCAATCAAGCTCTCCCCCCTGGTCTCTCGCAGAAATTTCATTCCCCCGCGCGAGCGAGCCGCGCGCGTATACGGATACGTACTTTCGAAAAGCGCGCATGCTCGATGTGAAAGCATCCTCTCTCGACGGGAGAGAGATGCTCTCTCTCTCTCTCTCTCTCTCAACCAACCCAGTTTTGCAGCGGAGCGGTGGTATATACAGTACCTGCGCGAGTGTGCGACCAGACGCCGTGGTGTATCGGCGCAGAGCACCACGCATACAGAAACGTCGATTCGATATCGAAATCGATCGAGGAGCTCGGCGGCGGCGGTGGAGGAGGTGGAGGAGGAGGCTGCCCGACCGATAGAAACGGGAACAGTCAAGTGTCTGAATTTGCGATCTGTAATTTTGGCGAAAGTGCGAAATCTAAAGTACACTTCGGGCAAAGATTTTTCCACTCCGGCGCCTTCGATTTCGGGCGAAATTTTTCTGCTTGGAAATGCTGACTTTTTTTTTTTTTTGTTGATGTGTTGTTGTTTGGAAACGAATTCATTTCTATGCAAATTAATTTGGAACTCGTTGGGTTATTATGGATGTATGTAAATGTATGCTGAAAAGAAATCTATTAAACAGAGCGTACAAAAATTCCACGCATTTTTCGGTGTCAAATTGATCGCATAATAATTTTCTTAGATTGAATAAACGTATAATCTTTCTAATCTAATAAAATGGCTGTATTTATTATCGTTGCCTGTTCGAATAACTTTCTTCCTAATCACGTGTTTTTTAACGAAACTAAAAGAAAGATGGCTGAAATTTCTTTTACGATAAATTCATATTTATTACAGTGTTTATTTTCGATTTAAACTTAAAATTTACTAAACACCACATAATAAAAATGCCCAATTTTCAATAAACTACAATAATTTAATTTATTTATTACCGTTTATTAATTTCCTTGAAAATAAATTATGGCCTGATATTAATAGGAATGTTTATTAAAGTTAAATTTATTATTTATTATCATAAATAATAAAATTTAGCATGCAACGAAAGCATTAGTAATTGAAAGAAACCGTTGCTAATTGCTTGCCGTTTAGCTTCCTCAAATTTACTTTATTGTTCCAGTATGTAATTATTTATACTGTGAATAAACAAATAATAAATTTTGAGCGTTACTTTTAAGAAAGATTTACATTATAATATTACTGATACGTTTTCATATTAAAATTATTTGTAAATATCTCAAAATTGAATAAAAATAAATTAAATTGAATTAAAAAAGCTTTCTGCACAAAGTTTTATGAAGAGAGATAATTTTTTACCCTTCTTTTATTGATATAAAATTGTATAGAAATAAAACCATAAAAATTAAGTAATTCAAAGTTCTTTGAAAATCATTTAATTAAAATTAAAGGTTTTATTTTGATTAAATAAAATAATTATCACAAAAAGTAAAATAAACATTTGTTCCTAAAAGAAAAGAAAATGAACTAATTAGAAAAAATATTGTTGAGCTTGGGAGCCAACTCAAAAAATAAGAAAAAATTTTTCCGGTCAAATCCGGTCAGAGCGTTTTCGAGATATATCCCAAGTAAACACACATGTAAACAAAAAAAATCTCAAAATTGAGGAATTTTTGCTTCAAAAATTTAAAAAAAGTCTCGAACATTTTTTTTACTGCTTCAAAGCTTTTAAATTTTATTAAATTTTACTTTTTTCAATGCGAATTTAAATCGTAAACTTTTTCCAGCTTCAAATTATAAATTAGATCATTTTATGAAAATTGACCGTAACTGTTGTTTTAAGTGCTACGTTTAATTCTTTGTTCCGCTTTTTACTAGCTTACAATCTATTACCGACTTACTACAGTTAAAACAATGCAGAAAACTTACAAAAAAAAAACTCGAGTCAATCGCGCCGTCGAAGTATCCACATTTTTTTCTTTTTTTTTCTCAAATCTCTCAATAAACTTTTCCAATGAGCGCGCCGCCGCGGCCGCTTTCACGCCCGCCGTAAGATATTTTACAACAAAGCAAAGTTTACGCAATCTTGGCGCAATTTCAGCGGAAGAAAGTACTCGCGGCGTCGTCGCGCGCGCGAGTTTTCTCCCCTCGGCGCATATAGAGAGGAGCGAGGGGGGCCATAAATAACTTGCCGATCAAAACAGTATCAATAAAGTATCCGCCGGTAATAAATAATCTCCCCTTTAAAAAGTAAAGTTTGCGCCAAGCCGACGACTTTCGCGGCGGTACCGTCGCAGATCGAGATCATTCATTATCGGCTTATGGATGGTGTGCGTCTCACAACCCCCGGGTGTCTTCCCGCCGCACCGCCGCACCGCCGTGGAATAAAATTCCTCCTCTCGCGCGCGCACCTCTCTATTTTTTTTTTTTTTTTTTTTATCGACGAGGGGGATAATGTGACTTTCGTCGCGCCTCGACTCGGCAACGTTGATGGCTGTATTTATATAACGGATGGAGGATTTATGTCTGCGTCGCCGGCCGAATTTGTCGCAGTTTATTCAGTGCTTCAACGGGGACGAGTGCGATATAAGATTAGAATTTTGAGTAAGCCGTCGTTCTACAAAATCAGATCTACTTTGTTTGAATTGGCTTGTAATATTTCATTTTCGTTTACATCGCACGTTGATGAAACCGCTGTAAATAGAAAACTAATCGATTATGCAACTAATTAAAATGATAATTTTTCCATCAATCCTCGTTCGAGGAAGCAGCATCCTATAATTTAAGACGAACGTCTAGTTACTCGTTCATGAGCGATCGCTCGAAAATAACAGAAGCAATCGATAATTGGAAAAAAAAAGAGTATACTTTTCTCCTTCTGGACAATAAAAAAAAAAACAGCATCGCTACGCCGTAACAAAGCATTCGCAGCTACTCGTCCGTTTTCTTATCTCGGCTCGTAAATTGAGAAAGGAAAAAAAAAGAGCCGCACGGCAAAGGAAAATAAGTCAGGCGTTATAACAAGGGTAGCAGGCACGTTCGGGCCATTGGTCCGCGCCTCCCCGCCTCCCTCCAGCTTTAATCGGTCACGTTCGCAACATTAATTACGCAATCGGGGGAGGTGGGGGGGAGGTCGCGCGCGATAATTGTAGGTTCTGCCGGCGGCGGCGGCGGCGGCGGCTCGGACTCACTCGATAATTGATTCGACCGGTCGTCGTTTGGGTGTCGATGCGTGCCCAAGCACAAAATACCTGCGTGCGCGCGTATAGATATTCGCGGGGGGGGGGCTAAAATGATGGAGGCTCTCTCGCGAGGAATGTTGGCCCACGCGGCGAATCACGCCTCGCCAACCGGGCCGGGCCAATGGCGCGGAGAGCTGTAATTTCATTCGGAACCGATCGCCAGAGGATAATTCAGCCTGAGCCCCGGCGATTTTACGGAGCCACGGCTATTCGAGCGTTATTGTACTTTCGATCATCATTTATTTCGAGCCAATTCCCTTTTTATCGCCAGGCGACTGCTGCTGCCGCTGCTGCTCCATGGCTGCGTCGGGGAACTTGCGCTTAATGCCCTAAACGACGCCGGGCTTTTTACGCCCTGAATGCCTTCAATACTCAGATTAGACTGAATGAAGCTACTCTGCCGTGGAGATTAAGCTGCATGGCGAACCTGCCCGGGAAGGTGTACAAAGCGGGCTGTAAAATAGAGGAGATTCGCGAGCAGAAATTGTTGGCCGAACGTTGAACAAGTTTTCGAGTGAGATAATTATAACTTTTAATTATCAGAATTTTTTATGACGTGTATGTTTTCATATTGAATTTCACGTGTGCTTCTACTCTAGAAAAAGGGACTGATTTTTACAGGTTTATTTTTCAATGTAAAGGCAGCACTATATACCTTTTCGTTCCACATAAAAGTATAAGTCCAAAATACCATCAGGGAAAAAAGCCCGACGCAATTTTCAGTGCGTAAAGTCCAAAGCACGGAAAGCTGTAACGCTGGACCGATATAAAAGGAGAATTTGCAAGTCCTTAATTTTGATCCCATGTACACATAAAATGCGCGAAATTCGAAAAATATCACAAGCCTTTGAGGACTCGGCAATCGAGCAGGTGAAATTCAGCAATAGCGAAACCGATCCCTCTTTTACCCCGTTATACACGTCGGCAAGGCTTTTCCGCGAGGCGAGCACTTCCGTTCCGTCGAGAGAAAATTAAGTGACTTATATCGGAGAGTAGCGGAGAGAGAAAGAAAGGTGAATTCCTCGCCGTTCGCCTGTCCTCCGCCTGGCCGGAAAAATCTCGCGACTTTGAACCGAGAAAAGACGTCGTCTCCTTTGCCGCCTCTCTCTCTCTCTCTCTCCTTCGATAGGAGAGCTCGGCAAAAAGGATCCGCAGTCTCGGGCTGTTTTCCTGTACAGAGCGCACGCGTCGAATGCATAGTGATCGCCTTATTTCGCGCCGCGACCCTTTGTCCATATCGCCTCCTTTCCGCTCTTCTTTTTCTACTACGTGGCGCTGCTCTGCTTTTACCCGGCAGCTCCTCGTTTTCTCTCCTGTCCTTCGGCCGAGAGTCTCTCGTATTCCGGACTCCGCGCGCTGAAAGCCTTTTGGCCCCCGAGGAAAATTGCAGATTTCGGTATTACTATGCTGCTGCGCTGAAAAATAACGGGGGTAAAGTGCAAAAAATTTTGGAGAAACGATATGAAGATTCCCTTTTGAATTGGAATAATTTAAGTTTTTAGCAGCAGCGATCGTATATTGAAAAATATATCAATTTTCGGGCAGTAATTAATTATAAATTTAAGTAATTGAGCGGATAAGAAAGTCAGCGTCATATTTCAATTTCCCATCTTACGTAAATTTCGTGAATTTTAAAAGGTTGTCAGTAATTTATCATTCCGATAAGGACATTGCCATAACATGGTTAATTGCTTGCGAGCATTATTACGCAAGTGCGGCAGCAAATTCGTGAAAACTTAAAGAATTATTGAAATAATAATATATTAGAAAAATATAAGCCAATAAAAATTCATTTTTCTCACAAGAATTTATTACTACGATTAAATTTTGAAAACAAATTCACATTTTTTGTCGAAATAAAGAAACTTTAGTTCATTTATACCAGCAAAATAATTTAGTTATACTGCAATTTATGCTGTCTAGTTCATATCAAATTTTATTCTTGGTACTATTATGGTCATAATTCAAAAAAGTGTTTACTTCCATAAATTTTTTACAAGCCTATATAAATCATACCCCGATGAAAATATAAATTACTATGCGAGTTCCTATGTCTTGCTTTTGCGCAACGATGTATTTGCAGAAATACTGGACTAAATAAAAATGTTATACAAGCGATCGTGAATCTAAATCGAAATCAATAATAAAAAAAATTAATAAACCTGCAATACGTAAAACTCTTATTTCCTATAACTTTTACGGATATAACTAAGGCACGAAATGCACTATTTCGCTGCTTTTAGCTAATAGATATTTCGGTTACAATCAGCCCGAGTCTCCCGCAGCGAACCCTCTGTACCATTCTTCCTAATACCGAGCAAAACTACCGGATCCCACTTTGCCTTTGTCTTCCTTTTGCCCCTGAAAGCGCCGAGCAATAGCAAATGGAGACGAACGTGCAGTCGGCGCAGACGCGAGAGAATGAAAATTCCGCGGCTCGACTAGTGAATAGTGCACGAATGGTGTTTGACAGGCCCCCTCCGCTTTGAGACGCCGGGCGGGGAAACTTTTTCGCGAAGTGTGTGTGTGTCTGTGTAAAATGAAATTTCCCGATACACCGCAGAGCGGCGCGCTGATTGCTTTTGGAATGAGATCCGGGCCGACTTTCGTGATGTAACTGTGGCCTACTGGGTTTCTTTGCTTTTAAAGCTGAAACTGTTATTGCATTCTCAAAGCGTCTGGCTCTTCTATCTCTCTCCCTCTCTGCGCTCATTATTTATGCCCCTCTATAGAGCAGAGAGCCGTTCGGTGCTTGTGATCAATTAGTGAGCACATCCAATCGCCCAGAATGGCTTGAAATTTAATGCTCAAAAGCAGGGAAGAATTGAGAGTTTGCCGATTCGAGCGTATTAAAGCTTTGATCGTTTAATCTTTTTGTTAAATAATAATTGCTTATTAAAAAACTTGTTGACAATTTCAGGATTATTAGTTCAATTTTATAGTTAAATCATCTTGTTTGGGGAAATAAAAACATTGAAGCTTGCTTTCAATGCGTGAAATAATATTTTATTAAACTAAAATGAATACGTGAGAGTAAAATTGTAAAATAAGCATAATAAAATTGTTAAAATATTTATAACGTATATTTTGATAGGCAGCTTGGTTCAAGTAGATTGATTTATAGAAGCCAGCTGTTGGATCAAGCTGTTCAGTTCATCAGTTGCATCAAGTAGCTAAAAATGCAATTCAATGTGCGTGCCAATGAGCGTTTTTTTTTTTTTTTTTTACAAAAATTCCGCTCTTTTTTCGTTCGCGTCTTCTGGCATTTGTGTGCAAAATATGAAAAACGTCAATTCGCGCTTTATTCATAGTCAGCGAACCGAGGTGATTCTCTTTGGTGAAAAATCACATTGCATCTATTGAAGTTATGAAATGTCGGAGCGTTTACAGACCGCAGCGAATCCATTATAAAAACTAGCGTGCAACCAAGTTTTCGTGCCAAATAAAAGAGAGGATATAGCGTTCTTTTGTAGAAAAATTTTGTATTGTCAAGGCGCGTTCGTAAGGAACGGTAGTGGACGTTAAAGTACCAAATAATCATTATAAATGTATTACAGAATCATTAGATAGTGTGAACTGATACTGTTAAATTTAGATCTATATTTCAGTTTTTAAGAAATAATATTCTTTTCTAGAACGTAAAATTATTGAATTTTCTGTATTTTATTCGAAACCTTAATAAAACGAGTTTTACTTTACTTATTCTTCAATGTTGTTGCAAATTACGGGATGAGATTATCGATAATTGGGTTTTGATTATGTCTTGTCAAATTGGGATTATCGGATTTCACTTACCATAATATATACTTTCGTTAACAATATTTATTTTCAAATAAGTGGCTGTAATTAAAATGCATCTTCAATAAACGAGAAATTTATTGCTTACGAAGCTTTTGTTAAATTTTTACAACATTAATGTTTAAATTTCGTTCGCATTGGAAAATCAATATACTTTTAAGGGACTTCTTATTTATACGCCTTCCTGTTGGCACGTAAGCATTGCCAAAATAAAAGGTTAGATTTATTTTCTTACGTCAACGAGCTTTTTCTGCACGTTCCGAAAGCAAATCTTCTCACATTCTACCGTACGTATTCAAAGCGCAGCGAATTGTTTATTTACCTTTTATAAAAAAAAAGTTAAAAGTACAACTCTGAAAATTCTCCAAAAATCTGTGATTTTAAAGTCGTAAAAACAACGAAAGCTCTCCAAAATATACAAAGATCAGCTTGATCGCAATATAGCTTTCTTAGTCCAAAAAAGAAATCCCGAACAAAAGGCTTTCGTTTACACTTGGCTTTTGAAAAAGCGCTCGTCGTAAACGAGCAAAGGAGGGCTGGTCGGGCTCTCGAAATCGAGGTCCGGAGGAGCGATATATAAAATATGACATCCGCCGGAGGGGAGGAGAAAAAAGGAGGCCAAACCACGCGGCCTCTCCCGCCGGCCGCGTAAACGAAGAACGATTGGGCATATCGCCGCCGAGTGCGTACGTAATGCACCAAAGTTCCCCGCCGAGCTATGCGCGCGAATCGATCCGCGGCGTTTTCGCGGTGTGTGGCCCTGCCCCTGGAGCGTCGCCGGAAAAAGAGAGCCCCGGCCGCTCTTCGTTTACGGTTAGGGACTCGAGTCTAGCAAGACCGCAGACTATCAAGAGCCGAAGAGGGGCGTCGCGGCTTATTGAATGCGATATTGGATTTTCGACGAAGCTGCGTACGTGTGTGTATGTCCGTGCGTGCCGTACGTGTCCCTCTTCCCTATCACGCTGCATCCAGGAGCTCTGCGGGGGAATTCAAAACTCGACGGCGCGCGAATCGATTTTTCGCGGCGTGGCCGCCGCCGCCGCCTGCCGGAATGCGATATACTTTATATACCTTCGTCGGGATGCGCGTTGTTGTCGGAGGCGGCCTAACGCCCTTCGGTAGGGGAACGTCAGTGTCATGAATCGAGTTGGAATCGATATAGGCCGACTTTTGCGGTCGCTAATGCGTCGGCGACGCTTCCGCGAGAGAGGGCGAGGGCTTAACGCGGCTCCGGGTGCTAAACGAGCTTTTAACTCGGAGGGGGAGAGAGGGGCCTGTCGAACTGCCAAATTTATTCATACTTATATTCGATGAATGATCAATCTATGGCATGAGATAGGGCATTACGGGGGCTGAAAGTTAAACAAGATTTCTGGAAGCGCGTATTATGGTTTTACTGTTGGTTCGATATAAGGATTTTTTCATTTTATTGGCTTGTGGCATCAAAAAAGCATTAGAATAAATGTTTAAATAATAATGACATACTTTAATAATGTATTCTTTTAAAAATGATTTGTCTTTGGTTGCTTTAGACAGTACAGTACTAAAGAATATTTACATTATCCTGTTTCTTTAGATATTTTTTTTTTTTTTTATTTTAGGGCTGTTTAATCTCTAGTGAGTTTCTTTAGATATGATACGTTTTTATGAAAAATAAAAACTTATTATATACCAGTAGCTTATTTTAGTATTTATTAAAAATTGTAATCTTAGGTAATAAAATTCTACGTACTAAGATATTTTATCGCAAACAGTTTAACCTTTTGCTTTTTGCAACTCAATTAGATGCTCCAAGCAGTACCAGAAAAGTAATTCACTCAAAGGATAACAAATTTTTTAACGACTCGATCGTTAAGAGTCGATTGGAAGCGTTAAAAATCCGCCTACAATAACGTCGATTCTTGTTTCTTTTAGCTTACGGAGCACGATGAGTACTGCATATTGATTGCAGATTGAGCGATAAGAGGTAATAATCGGTGTACAAGTATCATTACATTGTGTCGATTGAATCGCTTTGAGTTATGGTAATAGATAAAGGAAACTAATTTATAGGTACAAGATTTATTTTCATTTTCAGATTTGAAATTAAGTTATATTTTAAAATCGGTTATTTTAATTTATAATAATAATGTCTGATCATTTTAAAAATAAATTTAAATTTAATTATTCTCCAGACGAGACGCGAAAGCTATTAAAAATGCCAAATAACATTTTAATAAATAATGAATCTTGCGAATTTAATTGACTGGCATACAATTTGTTGGTTCATTAGTCTCGAGTTGAAAAGTGTTTTATAGGTAAAGCTGACCTAAATTAATGAAGACTTAATGAAGCCAATTGACCTCTTTTAAAATCTCCATAATGAATAATTCGGATAAATATTGTGTTTTGTCACTTATTCTTTCGCCGTTGGTGTCAATTTTTTTATCAGAAATTTTATGCAATTTTCAGCTTGACGAGAAATAAAATTATCACAAGTATTTTAACGCTTATAAAAGATAATTTGGAACTATAATTTCTTTTTATATTAGATAGTAAAGTTTTAATCACATCGTATTACGTTCAAAGTCACCGTCCTTAAAATTATACTTGTAATTTGAACTTTCAGCTCACCCTTAAAGTCGGTATTTTCCTAGAAGCTCTCAGCAGAATCAACCTTGTTATTATTAATTATTTCAAAGTAAATAATAATAATACTCGAACGTGAATAATAATAATAAATCTTTATACGATATTAAAATATTGCAATTAGACTCCCAGTAAACTCGACATATTGCCGTGCCCGGCAGTCGTATAAGTAGTTCTCATCTCTGTCCCTTTTGGATAGCACACTTTATGAAGTTTACGACGCGCTGGAATAAGGTGCAACCGCGCCTCGAGACTTAAGGCTGCTTTATAACCCATCTGCTGTCGTTCTAGCCGGGATGTATAAAAGGGGAGATGGGCTGAAAAAAAAAGAAAAAAAAAACGTAATGCAGAGGAGCGAAGAGGTTAATTTTAGAAATATAATATTCGTTTTCGAAGAAAATCGCGAAAAACTTAATCGGGATCTTAGGTCTTCTGGTAATTTGGGATAATGTATTTTTCAACAAGTTTTTTATCACACAATGAGAGGTAAACAAAAATTCTAATTAAGCCAGGCGACCTCCTCTAAAAACTCCAATTAAGCGCAGCCCTTTTACGTCGTCGAAAGCACAGAGAAAAAAAAAATGAAGCTCGTATTTTCGCCGTATAAAAGTATAACATTTTCAATGGCTTTTTTCAAAAGTTTAGCGCAAAAATAGAGCCATAAATCTTACGTTTTTTGCGCGTCCGTCAAAGGAAAAATATTTTTCCGCGCAACCTGTGTGGGGGGCCAAGTCGCGCGTCATCGGTTATACGCTTTGCCGGTGAGTTTGTACTGGCCCCCGGTGATTGATGCCGCCGCCGGATATATATATATTTGCGGAGTATATTCCGGATTTTTTTTCCGCGCTCGTCGGTTCTGGTTAATCGCGATTAGGGCCGAGTCTCTCTCTTTCCCGCCCGACACCTGTGTAAACGACGTGATTTTTTTTTCGCCTCACCCTCCCGGGTAGTTGATTTACCAGAGGAGATGCATTGTTGGCGAAGCGGCGACTTTTTATATGAACTTACGTTCGCGTCGTGATTTATAATTTTTGACGGCGACGGTTCTTCTGAATATGAATCCGGCTCTCGTCGAAGATTCTTTGATGGCAGCCTTATATTTATGCTTTGGGAGCGCTCTGATGACTTGTACAATCATTCATCTGGAAGCGCGGGGGAGTGTTTTTAAGCGAATGTAGATACTTTTTCAACGCTGTTTCGTCGCTCGCCTGGAGTTATTTAAATATTATTATTAAAGTTTTTTTATTGATAGGTTAATGTCAATATTATATAGGATCAAGTTATTACTTTTTCAATATTTATGGAGGATTTAATAGCTCGTTATAAAACATCTATTTGCTTTCCTAATAAATTATATTGCTATTCGCGAAAATTTATTAATATTAAAACCTATATTTCAGCTTTGCTATAGCACTTCTTTTGTTTCCGCGTGTAATTATGTTCCGCGTTCAAAGTTTTTGACAGATTTATTATAAGGACTATAATAAGCGGTGCATTAATGCTTTGCTAATAGAACAGGAATTGATTTTGCACGGGACGGGGGTTCGCGGCTAATAAAAGTTCGCATTTAATAAAACAACGCACCAATTAACTTTAATTGCCTATTCAAGATAGCGTTGCTAACAAAACGAGCAACAAAGGCTCCATTCAATCGAGCGCTCGCAATTCTTTTGTAGTTCCCATTGACCGGCGTTAAATGTTCCGAAAACGTATCAAGCCGAAACGATGTTTTTGTCTTTGCCTAAATTTAGAGGCCTTAAAAACTTTTTGTCCCCGAAATAAGATAAAAACTTCCTCAATCAGTTTACCGGAATAAAAATCCGCGATACGCAATTTTCCAAGTGAGTTTATAAAAGAAAAAAAAAAAATAACGTTATCCAACCCGAAGCGCGTCTCTCTTTATGCGACGAACTAAAGTTTCATTGTCGAATGGTTCCTACGCGTAAGACGCGCACGATGAAAGTTTAAATTTACAGCGCCCGTAAATTCCAATGTTTCTCGACGACGTATAACTATTTCGAGCGGCCGGCCGACGAGGATAATAACTCCTTAAATCGCTTCATTGATAGCGAGCGCCATTCATTGAGTAAAAGTAAGAGCTTGATTGAATCGCGGCTCGGGCTCGTTTATAAGCGTGCGCGTCGTGAAAATATGCCGTGGTTGTCACGTCTGTTATACTGTCCAGACTGCGATGTCCGCGCAGTCCGGATAGACAATGCCGTGAATCGCGGTACGAACGCGGAAAGAAAGTACGCTTGCTCTGCGTGCTGCATTCGATGGTTCAGCGACCTTTCGATATCGAGTTTAATTACGCTTTACTTCAAAAGCCATTATACTCTTTGTTTTTTATGCTTGGGTGATTAATTTGGAAACTCGAACAAATATTGTCAATGTATATTCTGAAATAATAGTTGTACGTTCAGTGCATGAATAAAACATTCGACTCTCTTATGTTTCAGCGAGATCTTGCTACTTCATCAAACGAGTATTTTCCTTTGTAAATTCAAACGATGCACTGCTGCTCGTTACGTTTTATTGCTTTCACTTTTCTCCTACTCGTCCGATAGAATAGTAAACGTGTAAGTTTTCTTAAGAGGAGCTGTAAGGCGCTGGAAAATTTTTTTTTTCCTTAAATTTTTTAGCGAATACGTTATTAAACCAATTTTCTCCATTTCTTATATTTAAAGTATTGGCCGCGAAAGCAATATTTTCAGTTTATCGGCATTGCATCTTCTCCCATACTTAGATAAGCCATTATTCTAATCGCTAGAAGTGGCTTTCATCGTGAATTAAGACACTCTATATTACACAGACAGTGTACTTTGGAGCTTACAGGGCAATAAATTTCGCGTGATAATGCCTTTCATTAAATTTAAAGTTCGAGTTTCATGAACTCCCCAGTTTTGGTATTAGTTATAAAATGTAATAAACGCCTTTGCGAAAAGTGAAAATTTAGCTTAATCCGTCGAATTCACGGCGCAATATTGCCCCCGGCCATATAGTTATATTTACACGCTAACAAAGTTATTTGATATAACAATACTCTTTGAAAGCACTCGAGAGCAATTGTAAACAAGAGAACCTCGTTGTTTCGCCGAGGCGCCGAGAGGGCCTCCATTTTTCTACCGTAAAAAGCACATCAGAAGTGGCTTCTTTTCCGCGAATTAACGAGTTTGTTCTTTTTAATCCTTTTGCCGGGTCGCGGCGCGTCGGGCGGCTCTCGAAAAAACGGCCGAGAGAGAGAAAGAAAAAAGGCGCCTCCCCATTTCTCGGCTTTTCCGCCGCGCTTTCTGTCTTACATTCCACCTCCGCACTTCGCTCTCTCTCTCCCTCTGCGGTCCTCTCTTTTTCTCCGCCCGTCTCATCTCTTTCGCGCCTTTAGCCTTGACTGCTTGCACGTTTTTGCGAGTCTCTCGTTCGCCTTTTTATTCCGGGGCCGGCTGCCGTCTTCTTCGTCGCGTTCGCGCGGCGGCGACGGCGACGAAAAAAAAGGAGGAGGAGCAGAGCAGCAGCTCTGCACGCACGACCGGAAGAGGCGGATGTGTGTTACAGTCGACGTGACTTTATGCTTGTTTTTGGTCACTACTTTACGTCGACGCGCGCGCGCGCGCCTGGCTCCGATTTTTACAGCGCCCGCGACGTCCGCCCTCTCTTTTTGCCCCCCCCCCCCCCTCGCGATTTATTGACCTATTGGCTGCCGCGTTATCGACGAAACGACAGCCAGAATTGAGCTTTTTCTCTCCCGCCGCTCTCTCCTCTTCTCTCCTATACGGTTTCGAGGTAAAACAAAGTTGGTCCGTTGTTAAAAATACAACCGACCCGTCTGAATTTCTCTCGAATCCCCCTTCCGAAAACCTGCTTGTCGAATATCGCGATAAAAAAGACCCACCATCCGCCATCGACTCCAACCGAGCGCGGCTCAAAGGCGACATGAAATTTTTAAAGCGTGCCCCGTTCGTAAAGTTTATTCTCATCGTTACCGTTGTGATACGCTCGTCTATTAATTTCCGCGGGCTTCCGCGCAAACGTGGCATCCTTCGCCGATCGAATCCCCCGGAGGGAGAGAGAGAGAAAAGATAAATGAAGGAGAGAGAGGCACACTAAGAAGCAGGTAGCGATAAACGGCCGGGAGCAGAGTAAACTCTCGCGAGAAGCTATACGTGTCTCCTGCTCACGCCTGCCCGATTTCGGGACGATCGATCAACAAGTCAATCATGCACACCGCGACGCCTCGTAAAATCAGGTCTCCAAGTGCCCGAATCCCCGCCCCCGGGGCCTTCGAGGGTAATGTCGTTGCCGATGCCGCTGCCGCCCGACAAACAGTAATATTGAGTGAGTTAGTAGTTGGGTAATGGCTGCAGCCGTTGTACCTGCTATCTCTCTCTCTCTCTCTCTCTCTGGGCGTACTCGCGTCGTGACCGCGAAATCAACAAGGCAGCCTCTCTACCCTGCTGGTTATGACAGAAGCGAGTACGTGTGTGTGTGCCCGTGTGTGTGGGGGCGACTTCTTCTTGGCCTCGGCCCGGGGCTGTGTATCTCCGCGTCGAGAGCGATATCGAATTGAGTCCTCCGGGCCGTAAACGCGGCTCGAGCACCGCACGGAACCTGCCTGCTAATCACGGGATAGGATTCCGAGGAATCTACTGTTTTAGTTTCTTCCCGCGACGCTCTCGCGCTCGTCGATTCCCCGAGTCTCCCTTGACGTCTTTCCAAAGACTTGCGCTCGACGCCGCGCGGAAAATTCATTTTTTTCCCGTCGAGTTTTCGACGAAACACGAGCCGAAGGATTCGGCCGTTAAAAATGCAGAATTTTCAGCTGACGAGTATTAATATATTAAAATGCGCTCGGAGCCATCGGTCATCTGAATATTTATAAACGTCCATTTCCGCGAAACGTCGCGCGTGTAACGCTTTTACCGGAGGGTCTCCGCGAACCGTGCGGCTCTTTAACTATGTAAAGATAGTAAGAGTGTTTTGCGTTACGCGCAATGCACTCCTGGGAATTTAATATGCATGCTCTTTAATTGCGAATCAAGGCTTCGGCCGGACTCTCCGCGCTTATGAAAGTCGTATTTTTTAGCTAAATTTTAATAAAGACATTGCCGGCCGCCGCGCGGCGCTCCCGCGCCATTTAAATTGCCGTTTCGAGAAAATTGCGTCAAACAGAAAACTTTAATGAAACATAAATAAAGAGGGGGGGGAAATTCATTTTAGCCTGGCAGATTCCACTTGACCGCAGAAATTGCGTCAGGATGTGCACGGGGTTTTTAGAGGAGAGAAAAATTATTTTCGTCGGCGCGCGTAAAACTCGTTTATCCGCGGCGAAATAAAAGATTTTATGATTGCGCGTCGAACGGACAAGCAAAACAATACGATAATCAGAATGTTAATTTTATAATGACCCGAGTGGGTACGATATGCATTTCGTATATTTCTCATACATATTGATATACGAGCGATGCACATTAATTAAAAATTGAAACGACTCTGTTCTTTTTCCCTTTCAAATACGTATCTCACTGTTTCATTATGAACTATGTAAAGAGAGAATGTAAGCTTGTGAAAAAAAACTCGCAGCCGATAGAAAATCTAGGATCGTCAAGTGACTCAATCCGCACGATTCGAGCGCTCCTCCATATATAATACTCGTCAGCTCCGTCAGCGGCGTCCTTTGTGTTCGAAACACCGTAATCCCAACGCGAAGCAGCGGATCCCTATACACAAAATTCGGCTTAGGCCAAAGTTAGAGCCGCGCAAAGTTCGCTCGGCAGCCTACCCATTGTCTCGCTACTTTAATGATTAAAAGACGATAATTGCGACTAGCTCTCTCTCGCATTACCGTCCCTAAACAGAAAACTCGCCGGGCTCGCGAGACAAAGCCGCCGGGGAGAAAAACGGGTCTATTCTGACTCTCGCCGCGTGTCAACGATCGCGGCGACGATAAACCCGGCGACGGAGTCTCCCTCTCTCCTTGTTCGGGGTTCGCGCTTTTATATATCTTGAAGCGCCGTAAATCACGGGAAAGCCGAAGGCGGGGCCCGGATGGCTTTTAATAGCCCGGGCCGCGAACTCTCCTCCTGTCATCGGGAGTAAAGGCAGTCACGCGCGCGCGCGCGCGCCGAGAGTTGGCGAATTTGCAAGTTTCTAACGGGCCGTATAACGGCTGATAATGCCGACGGGGAGCCGCCGCTGCACCGGCTAACTGTCGCGAAAAGCTCCGAACTTTCCGCGCGCACCGAGAGGTATTTCGCGAGAGAGAGATTCCTCTTTCCCTCTCTCTCTCTCTCGGTCCCTTTCAACGGTTGCATCGAGCGCGCGCGCGGTTAAGTGAATTCCAGAGGTGCCGCCGCGCCGCCGGGAGAAGGCGACTCTCTGTGTCCTTTCAGCGCTCGATTATCGAGCTGGGTCGAATCTCGGGATGGATATGAAAGTCAATGCTGCGCGGAGAGGTGCGTTTGCTTTTTGCGCGAAAGAGAAAGGAGTTCAGGTTAATGATAGATATGCTAAAGCATCTCTCGGACGAGTGGAGTGGTTGTATACGGTGTTGTTGTGTAACTTATTCAGAGCTCGAAAGTGTTAAGTGTGGCTCTTTGTGTGTTTTTTTTTTGATTGAAGAAATTCTGCGTTCAGCTGTATAATAAATGTTATATGCAAAATAAAAGAATTCTTCTCCGTTCAAGCGAATTTTGGAAAAAATTCTGGCGGCGAGATTCAAAAATATTCCACCGAAATTCCTTCGAATCCCAATTCTTCTTCTTCTGCTTTGCATGAAGAGACGGAAAATATTGTTGACTTCTCGCAAACGTATTTTTCGAATTTCGCATTTCATCAAAAATCTCGCGTCAACATCTTTCCCAACAAAAAGAAAATCCCAAGAGGGGAAATCCCAAAAACGCGAAATCGAGTGCGGGGGTAAAGTTCGTGCCTGCGTTTAGACGCTCGATTTCACGGGTACAGCTCTCGGGAAAAATTTGAAATTCCGCAGAAAATACGGTCGGTCGGCTGCAGCGGCGACACGCGAGAAAAGCACGGCGTCTCCGACGATAAACAAGGCCGCGCGCGCGCGCCGCGGAGGCCTTAATTTGTTTTACTTTCAGCGCCGTCTAGCTCGCCGATTTCACAAGCGGGAATGCAAATCTCCCTTCTGGCTCGCGCGTCTTTCTCTCCCTCCCCCCTTTCTCTCTCTCTCTCTCTCGGACATACGCCACGCAATTTCGCTCGTACATCAAGCGCGGCTGAAGTTAGCCTGCCTGCGCGCGCCGCGCGGTGGAGGAGGCTCTTATCCGCCGACTCGATCGTCGGCACCTTCTTTCTAATTCCCTCGAGAGAGGAGCATCGATTACGGTCGCCGCGGCGGTTGAATTGCTCGACGAGCGCGCGAGGTTTTTCACTTCGGGAAACGGGGGAATTTCGCGTTATCCGCAATCTGGGCTTTCATGAATTTGTAGTTTCTAATAATGATACGAAGTTGGATAATTTTGCTGAATATTACTATTTCACATTGGAGAGCCGCGCGCGTAAAATTCATGAATGAAAAGCGAAAGAATGCGCGCGCGGCTTTCGCAGACGCGGTAGAAAAAGGGGTGTCGCAGTCTTTTTTTTTCTTTCACGCGAGCGAAAGAAAATCGAGAGTGCTCGACCGGAAACGCTTCGATTTCACCATAGTCGAATTTACCGAATCATCTGACGTCATCGTTTTTTTTTCTCTCTCTTCAACTAAAACCTCAAGTTTTGCGTCGTCATAATTTTTAATAAGCTGCAATATTTGATCAAACCTCTATGATTACGTTTTATATTATTTTAATATAAATCGCTTGAAAGATATTTAGTAGCTTTTCTGAATTTATTATAGAATTTGCAAGCACGCAGCAACAATAAAAATAAAATAGCTCAACAAAAGCTCGCTTGTCTGCACGTTACGTAAGTAATTTTATACAAGAGAAACCTACAATGGGTTCCGTTATAACATTTTGGCTTTGTTGTTAAAACGCCGTCGTTAAAATGAAATTGCAAATTATTCCCGCTAAAATATCGTAAAATAAGCAAACGTCGATTTAAAATCAAGACAAATAAAAATATCCCCATCTCCGATCGCGTTTTCGAATTCTAAGCGAAAATACAACTAATCCCATTTAGCGGAAAAAAAAGCTCTCAAAGCAGAGAGGGAACGTATGTAATACTTGTATCGCAACGCTTGGAAACTGCCGTAAAATAAGAAAAGAAAAGAAAAACATATAAAGCATTTGAAGAGCTGCTCAGGCTCCTCTCTCCGGCAGACAGAAAAGGCGAAGAGAGAGAGAGAGAGATAGAGAGAGAAGGCGGAGGAGGTTGAGCATAACCCTTTTGCCGCGGCGCTCTTGAACCGGATTCTCATTTCGCGTTCCGTCGGCGAAAAGAAAGAAGAGACAGACAGACTCGCCGGTGGATACTAGAGCCGAAACTGTTTCGAACCGTTGCCCAGTACTGTACACAGCCGCGATTTCGCGATGCCCGGGCAAAGTCCGGCTCTCCGTAACGCGGCGACTTTGGCCTTCGCGCAAGACGTGCTTGCGGAGGAGATTCGAATTTCTCCGGCCGGCGTTTCTCGAATTCCCCGAGTCGAGGAGGAGGTTAGCCGAGACCGATCTGTTGCACTTTGCGCGCGCGTCGGCGATGCCTCTCGGTTTTGGGACACGTTGCCCCTCCCGGTGACCTTTCTAATTATCTCGAGCAGCTCGCGATATTATTAATGCGCGCCGTTCGTGTAATATATACTAATCGTTTGAAAAACGGTCGCGAAAGTTTTTCTGAAAAACGGTTAAGGAACTGAAAATACAAACCGACTCCGCGCCGGATTTCCATTGCAAATGGAAGATTTTCCATTGTTTTCTCTAATTATTCTCAACTTCGTCAGCGCCGCGGCGCTGTTTTTCTTCATTCCTTGGCAAAGTTCCATTCACCGGTCTCTCTCCTCTCTCTCTCCCTTTGGCGCTTCTGATTGCTCTCTTTTTTGTACTCGCGGGCTGCGAAACTTTTTCACCCTTTCTTCCCTTCCCCCCTCCCCCCGCTCGTTTTGTGACCGCTCCGCAGGAATAACCGGCGGATCCGGAGAAAATTAAAAATTCCGATTCGCTTTGGGAATTTCTCGCAAAAGCAAAATTCCTCCTGTCCACCGATCATCTTTATACATATAAACACTTTTCCGTTTCCTTCCTTTGTCCGCCTTATTGTCGATTAATATTAGCAACGGGCCGGTTTTTCACCAAGAATTCCCTTCCATTAACGAAACCCAAATAGAAAGCACTTTGACGTAACCGGAGAATTTGCGCGCGGCGGCGGACAGCAAGAAAGCAGAGGATAATCTCGAATCACGTAGCCTTCGGAGGGGGGGAGAAAAAAAAAAGTTGGTCGGGCGGATATAAAAAAGGCTACACACTGCTCTCGGAGGTCTCTCTCGGCGAGTACACGGGGGATTATTTGTCATAATAAAAGTTTTAAAATTTGTTGAATGGCCGAGGCGCGTGAAAGACTTGCGATTCTCCGCCGACCGCGAGTTATCCCCCGCCGGAAAGTTTCCCTCTCTCGTAAGTGGAAGAGCCATGGGAATTTTGCTCCGGCAAGTTTTCAGCCCGGGCCCGGACTCTCTTCTTGGGAAAGAAACTCGTGCGGCGTTTCGCTGATGTCCCTTACTATATCCTCCTCTCCTTTTTCGCTCTTTGTTCTTAGCAATATAAGTGGCCGATTCCTTTAGTTTGGAATTATGGCGGGATGATTCGTTCTCTCTCTCTCTCACTCTCTGCAGGCCGCGGGGAAAGGAACAGCTTCGCGTTTTTACTTAATTCGAAAGTTTCCGATTTAAACTTTCCTTTATATCAAGTTTTAAAGTTTTTCGTGCGTTTTTTATTTTCATTTTTTACGTAACTTTTTCTCTCCGGCCGCTTTAACATCTGTTAATCGTTTAATGCGGTGCACGCAATCAATATAAATATAATTGAGTTGTTAAGGACGTTTGTCAGGAATTTAAAAAATCTACGATCTTCATAAAAATTTAATAGATTATTCTTTATGCTAAAAAAATTACCTCTGAATTTTTTCAAATTTTTCCATCGTTTATTTTCAAAGAAATGGAACCGAGAAGAGAAAGATTTAACATGCATTCTTATGGAAAGTGAAATTAAATCTTAAAAAAAAATAGTTTCTAAATGTTCATTAATAAATTAAAACAATAGTACTGATAGATTAAAGTTTCTAGATTGTCTCAGGAGAAGCCGGATGATATTGACCGCTTATTTACAAGAAAACAAGCGAGAACGTAAACAAATCGTCGAGCTTGTAGGCTGCGGGAAGAGGTGCGCGGGTAAGCGGAGAGCCCCGCGCGAAGAGAGGGGTCGCCCCTTACCTCGCCCCGCCCGCAGAAACTGATAAACGTCCTTAAAAACGAATTCTTTGCCGATGGATTCTAACGTAATACTTATTCCGTTGTAATGACGTCCCCGCGGGCGAGTAGCGTGAAGTATTTCTTGCGTTCGAGCTAAAATTGCATCTGGAGAAATTCAAAAGCGAATCGTAGACATCATCACGCGTCTTATTTATTCGTCATTTTTCACGTCCGATATAAATAAAACTTTCAAAAATTCACATTTTAACGTCGTTTCTTATAATTTTTCCATTAAAATCCGCAACAAAACAAGGGTGGCGCGCCGAGGAAACACACGGTTTCCACAATTCATTACGAGAAAAGTACGGGCCTTCAAAATCGGAATCAAGCCCGATGCACACCGTAAAACCGTAAATGCACGGTATAAAATTTTCACGCAAACGCGACTCCGGTGTACACGGCTACGTAAAATTGTAATACGCTTCGGTAATTACGGGCACTTTATCATTGACGAACTTTCCGGCTTGCGGAGCCGCGGCAGAAGTTTAAAATAACCCGTATATTTAGACACAAGCGCAGTTTTAATGAAATATTCTCCCACCTGTCGTTTAATTAAAAAAAACTCGAACGAAATCAGTGTTAATCGGAGCTGCCGCGCAGACGGAATATAAAGGGAGAGAACACTGCACTTAAAGGGCTTGCCTTAAAAATGTAAATTTTCAATAACAAGGCCCCTTCGGAATAATGTTTTATCGCGGCGCGTCCAGGCTGCTGTCTCTCTCTCTCTCGCGAACAATTTGCTCGCGCGCCGTTTTATCGTTCTACTCGTTTGCCGGTGCGCATTGTTTTTCGATAAAGCGCGGAAAAAAAGGGGCAACGAGCGGCGAATAGAATTTCGATAAGGGCTTTTCTTCCGGACAACGGCGCTGAGGTGAAAATGATCAGTTTTTGCGATCAGTTTTTTTTTTCTTTTTATTTCTTCCCCGTCGGTATTTATTGGACGCGACGGGTTTGGAAAAATTTTTTCGTTTTACGAGTGCCCCGCGAGCCTCAATCACGGCGTTCTTTCGAAGCTCTCTTTTTGTCGCGGCAGTTTTGGTCGCGGAAATGATTGCCGCGCTTAAATTGTACTGAAATTTTTTTGTATTTACGCCGGGAGACTCCAATGGGAGCAGAATGGAGTCGAGTTCGGTAATGATTGTTTTCTTCGATGTGCGGGGAAAAACTTTGGCTTTATGGATGATTAAATTTTATTTATGAATTCTTTAGCGACGACGACTTTACTGCTCGAGGAATGGAAGTGTATGTAGATATTTATAGAATATAAAATAATGGGGCGATAAAGGTGCAATCTTGTATTTTTTTTACATATCCATAAGTTTCACTTTGGTAGACGGTTAAGGATCATTTTCTTGAATGGCAGAGATAAACTGTGTACTTTATGCTTATCATTTACTTTTAATAACATTTAAACTTTGCGGCATAGAATTTTATGAATGTTGTACTTTCATATACATTTATAATAACTTTAAAAATGCGTAACGCCTTAAAATACTACGATCACAGTATTACCGCAAAACAACTATTATTAAAATTTTTTCGCGCGAAGCAATTTGCCGAGTTCTGTTCAATGTTCTTCTGCTTCGCTTCATATAAATTAAAATTTTACTGTAATACAGCAATAAAATTTACTGTTAATACGCAATGAACGCTAAAATACTCTTCCAACTGTTTCTTTATATTCGTTCGTTTAATGCGAATAAAGAAGCATTATTATTTGCTTAGTACAGTAAATTATTTATTTATGCATCGAAATAAAATTGCGGCAAGAAAAATATTTCTCTCCCGTCATCCGTTAAGATTAAAAGTAAAAGTAAAATCTAAATATATATATATTCCTCATCTGCGCTAAAGAGTATTACAAGCGCCATTTACCTCCGTCAAAACTAAAAACGGTAACTTCCTTTTACTTTCAGCGACTATATTTATCTTTCTGCTCTAAATTTTTTGCGCTTCATTATTTTACCGCGCTTCCTTTAAAAGGAGAGAGTGATTAGCGGCTCGAATGAAAGATTAAACAAAGCGTTGCTTAATTTATGGAATTTTTTTGCGCAATACATTTTAAATAATATCGCGTGTGCCTCATCATCGTCGTATAAATTACAAAAATGAAATTTCGCACGGCGCGGCGGTAAATTATTAAACACGGATACCAAGTGTACAAATAATTAGATAATGACACGCGCATCAAATTTTTTTTAACTTTATCAGTTTTTCGTTAGTGTTTACCCACGCAGTGCCTTTAACCAACACCGCGCCGGACATGAATAGCAGGCTAATTGATAGCCGCGCGAATAACATCATCCGTCAAAAAGCTTTTATCCTCCTTTCTCCGGCAGCTTGGCGTCAGTCACGGCTCTCTTTAAACAGGCCGGCCCTTCCGCTTTATCGAAATCTATGCCTGCGGTTTGAAAAATGTCCCTTCAAAGAAGAAAAAAAAAAGAAACTAGTTTAATCCAAGTACGGAAGAAGAGCAGCGTCTAGACGATTCCAACAGCTCCACTTGGCACAAATCGAAAGTGAAAAGAGTTCGGCGAAAAACGTCGAGACGTACTGCCGCCGAGAGCGAATACTCCGTCATTAGCGTCCGAATCGCGTCCCGGAAACGAATACATGCAGGCCGCGCGCGGCTACGGCAGGCAGGCCTACTTCTCGGGAAAATACGAAAGAGAGCCGATCGCACGCAGCGAGATCTCTTTTTTTCTTTTCTCTCGCTCGCAGCTCTCTTTCTCTCGAATTCATCGGGAGATCGCTTCCTATCCGCGTGATCTCCTTTCACCCGAGCGCCATATATACAACGCGGCGGACTCGGCCCCTCGGCCGACCTCCGCGCGCATCCGACTCTGCGATGCACGTGAAACCGGTATACATATACGGTGAGCGCGTGTGCGCCGAGCTAACGCGTGAAATCACCGCGCGCGCACTAGTCGACCTGAGACGACGAAGCTCCCCCTCCGCCGGGCATCCTTGTTTATGTGGCTCCAGGCGCGTAACCAGCGCAATCTTGATCATCGCCGCTGGGAGAGAGAGAGAGAGAGAGAGGTCACTTGCGCGGCTGAGTACGGCTGCCGCGACGGTTTGCGGCGTTTTGAGCAGGCTTTTCTAGGGGAATTAATCGCGTATGAGCATCGAGTGGTATTTCCTGAATTTAGGAGCTTCTTGCTCCTCGTGGGGTGTATGTTTGTCCGTCTGATGTTACGCCCTTTTGAAGGCTGTGTACCGTCTGGAGTACGTCTGGATGGAAAGCTCGGAGTTGTGGAAAT
This sequence comes from Ormyrus rosae, assembly GCA_035047165.1. Taxonomy (NCBI): domain Eukaryota; kingdom Metazoa; phylum Arthropoda; class Insecta; order Hymenoptera; family Ormyridae; genus Ormyrus; species Ormyrus rosae. Next base: position 4,554 of record JAWWML010011702.1, on the reverse strand, counting down.
GGCAAACCGAGAAGCGTCAAATGTGCTGAAATGTTGACAAGGGATTGTAGACGGGGGAGATGTGTCCAAAGCAAGGAAACATTAAAGGGATGAATATATTGCGTTGCTCCTTTCAGCTTATGGCTTTCCATTTCCCGTTGATTTCAGCTGGGTACCGAAATTTAATTAGTTAAAAATCAATAAACAGGTTTATCTTTTATTTAAATAAAATATTAGGGAAATATGAAAGCGTTGACAAGTGCTTTTTCGACTTTCTCATCATTAAATATAACTTTACACTTGCTGCTTTCGAGACAAAGAATTTTCAAATCAGGGCCACAGAATCGAGCGAAGACTCGAGAAAGTCATGAAGAAGACCTTAAGCCTCGAAGCTGACCGCTATGCAGCGCTAATCTCATTCGCGTTAGAAAATGCATGAGTTCATGCGATCGTGAGTTCATACTTTTGAATTTTTCATTACAGCTTGTTTGAGAAGAAAAATATGACATGGGATATGTTTTTTTTAATAATTATTTTAATGAAAGGTTGTAAATATAGGATATTTGATTCTACGAAAATTAATATAAGAGTGCCCGTGACTGAAAATGCTTTCAGAGTGCGGGAATAAATTAATTGAAATTTTATATTCAGTGCTGCCTTTTAAAAATAATATTAACTTTAAATTGCACTTGTATAATTATAAAAACCGTTGCCCAGTCATTGAATTTTCTCTAACTATTATTATTATTCACAGAAAAGTAATTTTTTGTATTTTATTTAAACTATATTGCTAATATTAATGCAAAAAGTCATAATAACATAACAATAATAATAAAAATGACAGTATTATGTTATATATATATAATCGCGATACCATAAAACAAAAACTAATAGATGAACTTCAAAAATTCTTTTTAATTTTGAAAGTTTAGTTAAAGAAGAAAAAAATAAGTCAAACAATCATTGAAGAGATCGATTCACTAAGATACGGCTATTCAAAAAATTGAAACAAAATAAATAAAACTTTAATATCTTTTGAATTAATGCGTTTCATAAGCAGAAAAACTATACAGCTCTAAACATGTAAAAAATCTACTTTTCCCAACATTTCAAGTAATTTAAAGTCTTTTTACTTCCGTAATCATTTCACATAAAAAACTCATTTTTTCGGTTTTCAGCTTTTTATTCAAAAACTAATTGACAAAATGGCTTGAAATTTTTACAGATTATAGCAGTATGAAACACGTGTTAAATAAATAAATAATTAAAATATTAAAATTTTTATAATTTGGCATTTGGAAAATTAGACCTCATATTTCCGAGTTTCTATTAGCAAAAGCTTTATAGTTTTGGCTTTTCATTGCGATAAATCCCCGAAAAGTTGTCGGTGTTTAATTTTACTTCCGATCAAAATTTCGGATCCCAGATAACATTCTGCATAATGATATGGTGTACACACAGTAAACCAACCGTAAAATGTACCCGTATCTAGGTAATTATAATGGGAAACTCGAAAATGTAATCGTAGTTGCGGTAAATTTTAATCGATTCACATTATACTCTTGATCTCTTATCTTCCTAATCTTCATTTTGGGGTACCAGCTGCATTGTATTCACTTTTCAGCGGTCTCATTGCTTTAATTACCACCTTTCTATAGGAAAATTTTCATTATTATTGTAATTATCTTTAACGATGTAACTATTACTAATTGCTTTGGATGAAACTACATTTTTACAATCATTTATCTTGGAATTAAAAATTATTAAGAAAAGTACAATAAATGGAAGATTCGAAGGCTTTTCTCACGATCGCAGTAAGTAAGAGACCAGCTTCAAAATTTTAAACTAACAAGATTGTTAATTTAATTGACAGAACAGAAATAACGCTAGTTTCTACATAATTGATTCAGCGATACACATCGCTAACGGTGCAACGTTCATTTACTTACGCCGTAGCCTGATTCCTCTATTTCCGGAAGTTCCTGATCGGCGTCATTGTGTCGTACAGTGAAAAGCCGTTATAGAAAAAAAAGTCTCTCTATAAGTTGGCCTTAATTAAACTTTAACGAAATACTCGACGCTGAAAAACTTTAATGAAGAGCTCCGAAGGTCTGAATTACTGTCGAGAAAACATTCGTGAACAAACATCAGCTCCGTCGGAGTTAATCATCGCGATTACTCCGAACGAGAACACCAGACTTACTTTTACGATTCGTGCATTTTGGCCGCACAATATCTTGCGCAATTCTATAATGGCAGTTCATTAAGATATTTCGATAATTATCGCTTCAAAGATTCGACGACTTTTTCCTGCTACAGTTTTAACCCGAGTGTACTTATATATTTTTAAACGCGAGCGAGCTAAAACGTTTCTCCTTGAGTCGCAATTATCGTCGCGGGAGACAGTCGAAAACGAATTCGCCCGCGAGAATCAAGCGTTCGTCTCTCTGAAACGCCTACATAATAGAAGGGTAATTCGGTGGAAAGAGAGCGTATATTTATAACTGAGCGTAATCCCATAAGCGCGCGACACGCGACGACGGCATACAGAGCGCGAAATTGCTGCGGGATGAGGCGCCGCGCGGAGCTCGTTCAAGCAGGCAATTCGTTTTTTCTCTCTGTTTTTCTTTTTTTTCTCGCCGTCTCTCCTCGAGCTGCTTTGACGAAGAATGACACTCGGCGCTCGGCGGGCCAATAACGGAATTTTTTAGAGATGAGAGCGCGGCTTTTTTTTTTCTTTCGAGGCCTTTTTAAATTGAGCTTTATTTCGAGCTTTTTGGTCGCACTTGCGAGACCAGTCGCTCAGAAAAACTGGATATATTTCTCTCGTGCTTTTAGCGATCGTCAAAGCGAGGAATGTCAGCTTTTATAAAAAGTAAGTTGCACTTGACATCGCGAAATTCATTATTTGAACAAAATGACGTTTAAATACTTAATGATCAATGTTATTTAAAAATATTTTTAGCTATGTTATGATAGTGGGGTCCTTTATTCAGAAACTAAACTAGGTCTGCCCCCGTCGCCGGTCGTCGGAGATCTGAGTGGTCACCCTCCGTCGCGACCGTCGACGACGAGTGGTCCCGCGCTCAAAAGTGCACATCTTGCAGTTTTGAGCGTGAAACCCTCTGGACAGCATCGCTCACTGCTGACCGTACTGGCGAACGACCGCGTGGCAAAAAAAAACGGATTAACTGTGAAGCAGAAAAAACAAAGGGCACAGCAGCAAGCGATGCGCCGAGAGGCGTAGGAGTGTATTAGCGTCAGGCGCGCGTCAGTGCGCTCCGAGACGCGTAGGAGTGTATTAGCGTCAGGCGCGCGTCAGTGCGCTCCGAGACGCGTGTGTCAATGGAGCTGGATGCCCCATGTGTAAAGTTACATTTAGTTTTTTTATTTTTTTATTCAATTAAGGGATGCCATCGTTGAACGTGATAGGAAGCGCATTGGTTCCGTCCAAATATTGTGTGTGTGTGTGCGTGCGAGCGTGTGTGTGTGTGTGTGTGTGTGTGTGTGTGTGTGTGTGTGCGCGCGCGCGCGCGGGCGCATGTAATGTTGCTGTCAATTATACCCGGATGAAATACGACCGCTGTCGCTTGCAACGTAGAGCGACAGGAGCAACCTCATTTTACATTACTTATACAATAGAGTTGTAACGGGAGCTCACTCCCGCAAGCGGTTGTGTCTGACGAGACTAACTCGCGGCGCCACTGCTAGGTGGCGACCGCAACTCGCAAGCAAACTAGCTCTTGTAAAAGCATAAGTATGCCGCTTTCGGCCGAGGAAAGGCAGTTCGTTTGGAGATCCGCTCCAGGCGAGTCTCACCTGTTCTCGGCTTGTCGAGTATACTTCAACCCAAATTTATTTGATTATTTATTGATATTTAGTTTGCGACCGTTTTTCTTATTTTCGCGAAAATTAACTAAAACAATTTATCCAACCGAATCCAAAGCGCGGGAGGGTCGCAAAGCCACAAATTCACTACGCCACGAATTAACTCGCCGAACCGGAACCGTTGCAATATGGAAAACCGCGAATCGCGAATTACCCTCACTACCGATAGAAAAAAAAATCCGCACCTATAAACGGGGAAAAAAGTCTGACTCCTGAAAATAAAAATCTGTCACCTGGAAAAAAAAGTCTGACTCCTGAAAAGTAAAAGACTGACACCTGGAAAGGGTAAAAGTCTGGCGAATGAGGGGGAAATATTTATAAGAGTTAAATAAAATAAATAAAAAAAAAATAATTTTCAATAGAACAAATTTAACAAATTTATTTAACAAAAAATTTTACCATTCTCCTCTGCGTCACCAACAAATCGAACTTTAAACGAAAAGACAACTTTGAGTCTCACGACTGTTATAATATTGCCAAAATGGCGGCTAAAGCAAATGCAAAATACACGTCTGTATTCAACTAGATTTTAGCACGGAATGGCGTGGTCCTCCTTCGCGAAGGACCTTCTTCCTCGCGATTACAATTTTGCAACCTCATCGCACCCGTAATTGGTTGCTTTTATCGCTTTGGTACCACCAATAATTATTCGTGGGAGCGCCCTCTCCCTTCGGCGCGCGATTACAA